>JAYKAV010000544.1:1556198-1575987 GCA_035582835.1 Phoebastria nigripes | reverse complement strand
ACCTGGGTCGGGGCAACCCCCGGTATCAATACAGGCTGGGCGATGAAGGGATTGAGAGCAGCCCTAAGGAGGAGGACTTGGGGGTACTGGTGGATGAAAAGCTGGACATGAGCCGACAATGTGCGCTCGCAGCCCAGAAGGCCAACTGTACCCTGGGCTGCATCAAAAGCAGCGTGGCCAGCAGGTCGAGGCAGGTGATTCTGCCCCTCTACTCTGCTCTGGTGAGACCCCACCTGCAGTACTGTGTCCAGCTCTGGAGCCCTCAGCACAAGAAAGACATGGACCTGTTGGAGCGGGTCCAGAGGAGGGTCACAAAAATGATCAGAGGGATGGAACACCTCTCCTATGAAGAAGGGCTGAGAGAGTTGGGGTTATTCAGCCTGGAGAAGAGAAGGCTTTGGGGAGACCTTATTGCAGCCTATCAGTACTTAAAGGGGGCTTCTAAGAAAGATGGGGACAAACTTTTTAGCAGGGCCTGTTGTGACAGGACAAGGGGTAATGGTTTTAAACTGAAAGAGGGTAGATTTAGACTAGATATAAGGAAGAAATTTTTTATGCTGAGGGTGGTGAAACACTGGCACAGGTTGCCCAGAGAGGTGGTAGATGCCCCATCCCTGGAACCATTCAAGGTCAGGTTGGACGGGGCTCTGAGCAACCTGATCTAGTTGAAGATGTCCCTGCTCACTGCAGGGGGGTTGGACTAGATGACCTTTAAAGGTCCCTTCCAACCCAAACTATTCTATGATTCTATGATGATTCCATGCAGAGCGACTCTCACTGAGTACAGGCAAACAGGCACAAAACCTTCTTCCTCACAGAATATGGTTCATGTCTTGCACTGTGGCAGGAAGCCTGGGATGCAACTGATGATGCCGACACGTGTTTGTCCTATTGGCACTGAAACTAAGGTGGGAACCCATCTTCCAGAAGCTGGCAAGGGTTTGACTGAGGAAGGAGCTGCTTCGGCCACTCTATGGACATTAGTTTAATACGTACTTTTGCAGCCTCTGCCTGGAGCAGCAGGCTCTCTGACACGTCTTAAAAGTTGTACTTGTCCTTAGCAAGGCGTTAGCATTAAGTTGTTGCTAAGTGCTCGGTACTGGTATCCTGGATGGTATCTAGTCAGAAATCCTGCTGGATGATGGAAGATGGTCTGCACTGGTGTATCACCTCCTCGTCCTAAGGAGGCTTCATCTGTGCAGATATGCTGCATTTCTCCGCAATGTGCACTTTGCATTTCTCAGCAACATGAACTTGAGCTGTACCAGGTTAAAGGCAGAGCAAGGATTTGATCAGAAGACCACTGTGCCTGCTTTGGCACAGTCTGCAGCAGGGATCTCACAGCAGAAGTCTGAGTGGTGTTGGTTTGCCCCCGTTTGACAGGTAAGCCACTGGGGAGCTGTGTCTCCCTGACCCTCAGTCCTTGCCATTACCTTTCTGTTGTCATTTACAAATTCTAGGGCCCCTTTCAGCAAATACTGTCACTACTCCATGACAAAGTGCACTTCCCTCATTAGCATCCCTTTTCAGATATCTGTTGGACAGACTGTTTGTACTCACTGACAAGAAACAAGCTCAACTGGAATGAAATCATTTATAAAAGTCACAAGAGGATTTGGATATTAGTGGTTCATTTCCTGCCACATTCACCAAGCTGCAATTAACATGGACCTGAAAGACTGCACGGTGCTACTTGTCCTGTCTATCCTCTTTCACCCCCTCGTTTCCTTTTTTCTTCCTCATTTCCTTCCCTTCTGAGCTGGCCATATTGTATGTCTCCATTTTCACATGTTTTTTTTTTCCCTCTCTTTCTCTGCTCATTTCATTCTCTGTTTCGCTCTCTTCCCTTCTCTTTGTGCTTTCTTTTTTGCCTCTTTGCTTCCCTCGTCTTTTGTATTCTTTTCTTCCTCTTGCTTTATTCTCCCTCTATATTTAAACCCAGGCAAAACCAAATTATTTATGAAGGGCTGTAATTTATGATGTGTTCTTAATATCTTGGAAGACACAGATAATTTATTTAATGAGTAAAGACATGATAATTCACAGATGATGATTCCAGTCAGAAAATTAGTTTCATTAATTTGCTGTAAATTCTCTGCCTTGATTTAGTGCAGAAGGAGTTCCTGAAACCCAATGCAAATCTTCGCCACGGTATTTTTTTGTCATCACCAAACCAGTGTGCAAGTGTGCTGGCTTCCCCACCCCTCGCTATCTCTGCTGCACTCCTGCTTTCTGCTTATGTCCTACCAACAGTAAGCCACAGATAGTGGAAGCATTTTTTTGCAATGTGTGTGGTTGGGAGACTGGGGGGAAACAGGGATGGAGGTGGTATTCCCATTCCAAGAGATGATAAAACAGGCAGCACGGTCTAAAAATGTTTGTTTTGCAAAACCACATGCTGTTCCCCAAGCTTTTGCCCAGTAAGTTCAGCTCTAAGAGAGAATAAAAGAGTCGGTTTGCTTTTTTTAATAGAGTATAAAAGGTACTTTTTCAAATAAATTTCAAGGCAGGCAATTTTACAGTAGAGTCTTGCTGATAACTGCAGTATATATAAATATTATAGGAAACCTATAGAAGTGATTCATGGTGTACTATTGATCTAATCAGATTTAACTAAGTGTTTGCATCATGCCTTATTAATCACAGATAATAGGGCTCCAAGGACACCTTGCAGAATCAGGGCTTTGCTCTTCACATGGCCATATCTTGCTGGGACCACTGTAGTCCATGGAGCTTCCCCAGGGATGAGCTTCCGTACCGTTTTTCACATTTTTTTAAAATGGGTCTATCGATGGTGCTCTAAACCACCTCATTAGGGACACTGTTCTGCTGTCTAATTGATGTCAGCGTAGGAAAGTTTTCCAGCTTTTACTGGAAAAAAATTGCAACATGGATCAGCGTTTCTTCTGTACATTGTAGTGTGGGATGGGGAGATGCATGCTGCCACTGGGACTGAACAGTGAGCGTGGAAAACGCGGTAACTCCATGTGCTGTGAGCCAATCCTCTTTCCCCTGTGTGCACAGGTAGATGAGCTGCTCTGCCTGGAGCAGGTGGGCAGACTAAGGAGCATCTGAGAGTCTGAGGAGGGGATCGACCAATGGAGCTGTGTTCTGCCATCTCTGGTACACACAAGCCAACTGAGCATGGCCACTGCTGAGGTAGGTCCAGTACCTGTTTTGTGCCAGGATGAAGGCAGTGTTATAAGGGATAGGGAGGGGTGGAAGCAAGTTACTGCATGCAGCTGTAAGAGGAACCCCTCCTTACACTCTCAGCTACCAACCCCTCGCACCAAGAGCTGCATTAAGACCAACACCGACAGGAAACAACGGCAAATTATGGTCAGTTGAATGTCCGTAAGTCCACAGGGCTGGATGGGATTCACCCCAGAGTACTGAAGGAGCTAGTGGATGTTACAGCAGGACCCTTCTCAATCATCTACCAAAGGTCTTGGGTGTCTGGGGAGGTCCCAGCTGACTGGAAGCTAGCCAACATTATTCCAATTTACAAGAAGGGCATGAGGGAAGACCCAGGAAACTACAGACCTGTTAGTCTAACCTCAGTGCCTGGAAAAAAAAAATGGAAAAGATCATACTGGGCACTATTGAAAGGCATTTAAAGGACAATGCAATCATTAGGCACAGTCAACATGGGTTCACAAAGGGAAAGTCCTGTCCAGTTCTGTTCAATATTTTTATCAATGATCTGGATGCAGGAGTTGAATGCACCATTAGTAAGTTTGCTGATTATACTAAACTGGGAGGTGCTGTTGACTGTCTTGAGGGACAAGAGAACTTGCAGTTCTAAGTATAAATTGGGAGAGGAGTGGCTGGAAAGTAGCCCTATAGGAAGGGATCTGGGGGTGCTGATTGACAGTGGACTCAATATGAGTCAGCAGTGTGCCCTGGCAGCCAAGAGGGCAAACCTCATCCTGGGGTGCATCAAACACAGCATAACAAGACGGTCAAAAGAGGTGATTATCCCACTGTATTTAGCATTGGTGCAGCCTCACTTTGAGTGCTGTGTGCAGTTCTGGGCCCCACCATTTAAAAAGGATGTTCAGGTACTTGAATGCAGGTGGTCAAACACTGGAACAAGCTTCCTAGAGAGGTGGTCAATGCCCCAAGCCTGTCAGTGTTCAAGAGGCATTTGGACAATGCCCTTAATAACACGTTTTAACTTTTGGTCAGCCCTGAAGTGGTCAAGCAGTTGGACTAGAAGATCGTTGTAGGTCCCTTCCAACTGAACTGTTCTTAGCCCCATCTCAATGGTCACATACAGAGGAGTCTGATAAGGAACAGTGTCAGGCTGGAGGATAATGCTACTAGCAGATATTATCAGCACTGGTGGTACTGCATGTAACAGAAAATTGAGCTTAGGGTGGGATCCTATTTGCTCCTTACAGGTTGGGGGATTCATGTTTTGAGTATCTAATCTCTGTGGACTATAATATGCAATTCCCCAGACAAGCTGTGTCACACGACTCTGTTGTTCGCACTCACTGGCTGCCTAGCTGATTAAAGTTAGTTGCATTTCTCCTTGGTTTTGCCCTGTGGCTTGTGTATTTTGATAACCACAGTTGAGTTGATATGAACAGCTCATGAAAAGATGTTTTAGGAAGTTATGAATGTGCATCAGACTGGGAGATTCCCCCCCCCCACTTGCTACCTATGAAATCCTGTACGAAGGATTGCTCAGGGCTGTGCTTGGTTTGTGGAAGGTGAAAATTTACCCTTCTCCTGGGGTAGTTAGTATGAAGTAAAAGCCTCCAGGAATTTGGGAAAATGCTTGAAAAGTGGGGGATCAAAAATTTGATTAAATGTCCAAACCCTTTTGAAAAGTAAGTGATGTTGGTGAGATTTGATTGTGCAACTCCTTCAGGGTCCTCTGATCAGCTCAATCAGCAGGGGAAGTCAGCAGGAGCTGATGAAGAGTTGATGATTCCTTTCAATACAACGACCTGGAGGTCTGTCACCTATTTGCTGCCTGTTCTCGTGCTTCTTGAGCTTGGGATCACTTTTTTCTTGCTTATATCATGTGAGCCAGACCCTTCACCATGAGGGTAGTTTCTCATGGGTACTTGCACCATGTAAGCAATGATAGCAGTCATAATGCTGTTTAGCAAAGGCTCTGCTGGAGTGAGGGGCGTCAAGGGCTTAGCTGCCTAGGGCACATCTGATGCTTGAGCCTTTTTTTTTGGTGGGAGTCTGAGCCACAATGGTTCAGTTTTGGCCTAGCAGAGCCTTACATAACTTCCAGTTGCTCCTCAGGAGTGTGTGCGCCTGTGGCTGACCCCATCTTGCTTCCTGAGATGCTCTGAGAGCAGCCTAGTGTGAGCACAGAGCTGGACGTTCAAATGGACCATGGTGTGTCCTTGTCTAGTGCCTTTGGAACAGGAGCCTTCACATCTTGAAATGTCCTCATACCACCACCTCACAGCTCAAGGTTGTTTTCTAGCATGGGAGCAGTCTTCACGTCCTCTCCAAAACTGCTTTCTTTGGAAAGGGATGGGGGCTTCCCTGTGCCAGAGGACCCTTGTGTGGATGGGTTGTGTGTCCTGGGACCTGCACGCTGAGCTGCAGAGAGGGATAGGGTGCAAGGCACTGGTCTGCATTCCCATTGTGTGACTCTTGAACCTAAACTCTTCCCGCCCTCTGTGTAAGGGACCTGTGCACTGGGTTTGAGATTTGCCTGTTTGAAATTCAGGCCTTACAAGGTCTGGCATGTGAGGGGCCTAAGTGGTGGGTACTTTCTGGGTGAAGGTCACCATTGCCTAGTGAAGGCTGTGGGTTCAAAGCCTACTCACAGCCTGGGAGAACATAATTTTATTGCGCTTGGCTCTGTTGCCGGCCATGGCTCACTCATCTTTCTTTACTAGCAGTCAACACAATGTGACTTGATTGCATTGTTCTTTGCGAGGAGCAAGAGCTAGATCTTGGCAGGTTTGTCTTCCCTCCCCCATGCACGGGATGAAGCCTCCCCAGGTGCTGTCTCAAGTGTACACTTGAGTGTTTGAAACCTCTGCTTGGAGCTCGACAGATGAGGAATGAATACCCTGTGCAAAAATGTCCCACCTCCCCCCACGGCAGTGGTTTAGCAGCACGTTGGGACCAGCTGTACAAACACAGGAGCACGGCACAGCCATTAGCACTTTCCTCGGCAGTCCTCCTCCCCAGCGTGTCCCCTCCATCTCTGTCTCTCTCTGAGTCTCCGAGGCGGTGCCAGGTTTGACCCCAGGTCTTCAGATTGGCAATACGGTCTCTGCCTCTGGCCAGGGGTCAACAGCTGGCGGGACTGTCCCTCCCAGAAGCAGTTGCTGTCCCCTCCTGCAGAGGAGCAGCCAGACATGGTTCTTGACTTCTGTTCAGCCCTCATCCCTCCACATAGCTTTAGAGGACTTGATGTACAACTTGGATACTTCGGGTTTGGTAATAGGCCAGCTACTGTTCTCCAGAGTGGTCAACAGGGGCACTGTATTTGAGTTCTCTGCACCTGTCTGTAACATGGCCCGTTTGCCACATCCAAAAGCAGTGGGCTTTGTCTAATGTCTGCTTAACAGCACACACTGCTGCTCTTGCCTAGACAAGGTCTCTATCCTATTGCTCCCAAGCTGGCCATATGGAGCTGCTTCAGCCTAGCAGGAGAGAGGAGTGCTTGTCCTTCAGCTTATTTTATGCTGTACTTGGTCTCCTACAAGCTCCCAAATAAATCACCATTTTCCTAACAGCAGCACAGAGCCCAATCCTGCCACTTCCCTGATCATCCCTCAAGTGTCTTGCCCTAAGCATCCCTTTGTCCCACGCCCCTGTGTGCCATGGTGATGTCTCAGGAGTCATTCTCGCTGAGCTGTCTGCAGGGCACAGGCTGCCATAGGCTGTCCCTGAAGGGTAACAGGGAATTCCTTTTTCTCCCTTTTTTTTTTTTTCTTTGTTTTTCCTAGCTGTTTTGAAATCTCCTTTCTCAAGTTGGCATGATGTAGGCTTTGGTGGTTGTGCCAGTGCCCTCAGCAGTTGCCTGGGATTCTTCCATTTGGAGGAAGCTCCTCTCTTCCCCACAGATCCTGCTGCACCTGCCTCCCTGCAGAAACATCCCACCCCAACAGTCAGGTACAGTGGCCTTCTTTCTTTTGGGTGGCTATTGCTTTTCCAACTGGCATAGCAGAAACTGCCAAGAAGGCACAGAAATTGCTTTCTGTAGCTGTGAATAAATAACCCCCTGCCTTGCTAGAGTGTCTTGGCTGGAAGTGGGGTAGGTGGCTTGCAGAGGGGTCCACCACCTCCCAAAGATGTCAGGCTGTACTGGGAGTTTGAAATACAAAGCCCTGAGGTTATCATGGTCCCAAATGGAGCAGATGATCAGACAGGCTCCCTGGGAAAGGTTGTGGCTTGCCTGGATCGCAGGTGGAGAGGAAATAGGGGCCTTGCAGAGTGGCTCGGACTGCCTGCTAAATGCAAGTTCACGTCCTGAGACCTTTTTTCAAAGCATGCAGAGGAATATCTGCCTAGGGACGTCAGTAAGTAGCGAGTCCACAAAGCAATCTGTTTGTGTTAATCTCGTATGGCACAGAATAATAGTGCTCAGCACTAGCTAAGTGCTGGGCAAATATTAGTGTCTTTTTTTTTTTTACTTGTTGCAGAAGCTGGAGCTTATCACACTCAGTAAGCTACAGTGTCTGCTCCTGTGGGAGAGCTGGCAGGAGCCTGGCTTTCTTCCTGGAGCACCTCTATGGGTGTCAGGACAGGATGCTTCAGAGGCGTAAGTGGGAAAGCCTGTTCTTATTTGCATTTTGCACTTCCTTTTTTTTGCCCCCCTTACTTGACTCAATATTAAAGGCTGTCCTGGTTATTTGCTCCCCACACCTTCTACCCATAAAAATCCCCCTGCAGAGACTCACAGGAGGGTAACCTCATGCCAGGAGTTACACCAGGGTGCAGCGTGCTGTATTTGCATCTGCTCTGGTGTTGGCTGCCCTCTTTCTGCAAGTGGCAGGCTCTGGCAAATGCCAGGCTGTTCATTACCATTGCTCTGCTCCCTACATAATGAGGTAAAATGAAAACAACTTCTCTCGCTGCAGCTATGCGATCTGAGAACTCATAAAGGCTAAAGTGCTTTTAATTATGAGCTTGTTCTGATTATGCCCAGGCTTTCTGTTTCCTCCCGTAGAGCGGGCCGGCCCTCTGAGGTCAAGATGAACTTCAGTTACAGAACTTCTGGCACATAGGCTTAGGAAAACTGGAGAGTTTCCCCCTCCTAAAACTAGGCACCTGCAATGTGTGATCTATTGTTCCTCAGAGGCCCGTTCTCCTGGCTATAATGTTGCTGAAAGCAGAACAAACACATTTATTTCTGGACACGAAAGAGCCTTTCTATTTTCCTCTGGCTCTGCAGTGCACCAGGAGCCCCATGTTCTCCTCCTAACTGTGAGATGGCAGGGTCTGATGAAGCAAGGGGTCTTATACTTTAGTTAGTTCAAACTTCTCACTCCTGGGCTTGAAGTTAAGATTTCCTAAGCTAGACTCACTCCCTACACCCTGAACTTCAGCTGATGTGAAAATGAACTCTGAGCCCTCTCTGGAGAGGGAACGGAGGGTCTGCAAGCAGAGGTTCAAGCTGGGAGACCCCTTCAGTTCCCCGCTCCTGCTGACTCTGGGTGTAAAAGGACAGGTCAGGTGCCAGGCACCTTGTACAAGGGGTCTCTACCAGCACTGTGAGGGCAAAAAGTTCATTTTATTCTGGCTTGAAGTGGGATTATTGGGGAAACTTCCAGCAGTACTGCATCTCTGTCTAAGCACTGTTGTCCTATGTTTTGCTGGATGCCAGTAGAGCTGTAACGGTTATGGCCAATTAATTAGAACCGCTTCCCCTTGTTTTCCCCTTATAAATCACTTCCTCTTTAGTCAGCCTGTAGAGAAAACAAGGGAAGAGTGAAATAAGTCTGAAGTAAAATATGAACCTCCCTTTTATTCCATATTTCAGACAATAGCAGTCTGCGGGTCACCCAGGGAATAGGCTTTGCTAGCCAATGCTCCGTGAATTCACACTCTCTTTATAAGCCTCTTCAGTGTATAAAGTGAAGTTTTTAATGGCTGTTGCTGTTCCTTTTGAATGGCTGTGAAGTCTGGGTCATCGCAGATCAGAGTAAATTCCCCTCCTCTTCACTGCCATCAGAATTAGCTTTTTCCGAACTGCAAAGCCTGATGAGGGTGGGTCAGCTCGGAGCTCACCCATGATGAGGATCTTAATCAGGGCTCCAGCCAGTGTGCTAGCCCTGGTTGGGAAGGAAGAGTGGGTTACTTTTTTGTGTGTGTTTCGCTTTGCTTAAAGACTTTCAAGAAATTACCTTTGGCCAGCTCTACAGGTAGAATACTCTGACAGTGCCTAGAGGTGGGTCATCTCCATTCTCCATGGAAAATGGACCAGACTCTCTGTGTATATAGCTGAATTTGGGTGGGATAAGTCTGGGCCTTTGTACTTAGCTGGTTAGAAGGTTTGTGTGATCTTGGCTTGGCCTTTTTACTATCCCAGCTGAGGACTCTCATCCATGTGCACCTCCCTATAAAAGCTCATGGGTATGAATGTGATTTGCCTGTAAAGCAGTCAATGTGAGACGGGCAGTGTGATGGATGGACATAATGCGCAGCGCTCTTTGAATGAGTGGGTGAAGGGGGAAGAAATAACCCAGCTCTGCTTTCCAAATGTTTTTGGCAAGGTCCCTCCCCTGAGGGGCATTTAAAGTGGCAGGGTGAGGATGAGCAGCAAGCTACGGTTAGCTATAGGTCAAAAACTGGTTAAGAGAAGTGCACAGGATTGCTGAATGATTGCAAAGCTCTGGCCAAGTTGAACGCTGCCACTGTCCTTTTGTTCCCTGCATTGTTTTCTTGCAGGTTCAGCCTTTACCTGTGTTCAGGACAGGAGTGAATGCTCCAGTGCCATGAAGCTCATTACATCTCTTGGGTCTACAGGAAAGCTGGAAGCTGCAGAAACATGTGTAAGACTGAAGAACGGGTGCCTCTTATGTGCTGCTCTCAGTGACAAGTCTTGGGTCTTTCTGTATGGAGCCTCCACAGGCTTAACAGACAGCAGGCCAGCATACATTAATAAATCCCATCTGACTGACCTGGACAAGTGTGCTAGCAGCAGTGATTTCTGCTATCAGTCCCAATAGTTCTGGAGAGGGCCAGGGCAGATCTTCAAGAAGGTTATTCTGGTCTAGACTTAAAGTCCCCCCGGAGGTGGAAGGCATATCTATAACTCAGAGAGCATCTGTCTACAAGATGGGTCAGGTCTGAGAGCTTGGCCATTGGTGTCGCTACCCTGGTGTGTGAATTGATCATGCAGTCTCCTGATCCCAACCACAGGCTATTGATACACTGCTCTTGGTTATTGCAGGATGCTATTGAATGGAGCGACTGGCGCTTTCCCAGCTCTTTAATTCTGCAGCTATGCTGCCTTCTGTTTTCCATGAGCTATTGTTACCAGTCTTTGTYGGCTTCCCAGAAACCTTTGCAAGCATCCTCCAGCTAATGATGATCCATATGGCCATACATACTTCCTAAATCTTTCATGAAAGGGGAAGTCTGGGCACTATGTGAACTACACTCAGTTTCTCTTTTATCCAAAACTCAGAAAGCTTAAACAAAATAGCCCTTTGGCATTGTTCCTAGGAAACCACTCACCAGGCAGTTGGAAATAATCATACAGATAATTTACTTGAATGCTGCCGATATGCACATTTTAGTCTTCTCTTTCTATTGTGAAAGAAATTGGAAAGAGGGGCAGTGTTACTGTCTTTTGAGAAATAATAGAGGCAGAGGGTTATGCAGGCAGCAATTCTTAAATTTCTTTTCTGGCATGAAGGGAAAATTAGACAAAAAGACACCATACTCAAGTAGCAGTAAGTAAGTAAATTCTGTTCTTTTTAATATAGAACAAAGTTAATTGGTATTTTTTTCTTCTGTAAAACTATCCAAAGGCTATTTGGAGTTCTAATGAGATATCTGATTAGGCTTTTGCTTTGAAGAGGGATTAACAAAGAAGTTTGGGAGGGAAGCAGATTTTGGCTGACATGGTTGTATTGTTGCAGTCTTCCCCCCCTTCCTAAGTTTTCATCTTCCAAAACTACAGATTTTAATTAAAAAAATAAAAGGGGGAAAAAATCTCGGCCTTTCAGCTTGGCAGCACATACAGACAAATAAATTAAAAAGTGGGAGAAGTGGAACTAACCCAATAATCCGTGAAAACCTAATTTCCCTCACAAGCATCGCTGACGCAAGCGTCTCCCCTCTCCCCTCCCCTTCTCCAGTTCAGGGGCAGTGATTGGAGAAATTGGCTAACAAGATCAGAAAATTTAATTACCGTTCTGCCTCCCCTTCCCAAGAAATTGGATGTCACACTTCCTTGTAGCCTGTTTTTAAGATGTGCTGTAGCTGGTTTTCACATGACTTGAACCTGACTCCCTACCCTCTCCCTCCACCTTCCTCTCCCTATTCTCCATGGAAATATCCATCCAATACAGCTAATCCTTGGACCAGGACCTGAGATGTGAGAGACCGTGGCCATGCTGAAAGCTGTGGTAAAACTCTGCCTGGCCTAAATGGAGCCAGTTTGGGTTCCTGGTGTTGGAGGGAGTGTCAAAGGGGAGAGAGGAAGGGTTGGGACGCACCATGGAGCATCATCTCTAGGTGCTCCCCATCTCTCTGTTTCATACTGAAACATGCAAAAGGAGAGGACAGGGTCAGAGAGGACTTTGGATTTGCATTACTCTTGGTCCTCTGGTTTTATGCCCGGGCCACAGACAGCACAAATAAGAGTTTTCCTGTCTATTCAAGCTGCAGGTCTCAAATGTAAGCTCCCTCTTTTTTCCTCCTTTCTCCCAGGCTGAGGCTTTTGTGGGGGCCCTGTGGATACTGAAGAGCAGAGGCTGCTTCTGCTTGGCTGTCGCAAGGGTCCAGGCAGGGCAGAGATGAATGCAGTGCAGAAGAGAAGAAACATGGCTTGCTTTGTAATGTCATTTCTATCATCGGAAGGGATCTCAGACGTGTAATTAACTAAAAAGGAGGCTGTTCTGCATAACACAAGCCTGTTGTATCCAGCTCAGCAGGCACAGTGACCCAGGCTTTGGTCTCATGGCTGGCGATGTCACCAGAGTCCCCTGGTAGCAGAGCAGCCTCGCTGGAGACAGCTGCTCTATTTATTTTTCGATTTGTATTCCCAGCATGTCGTGTTCTGTGCTAACTGTAAGCCTGGCTTAGAAATTCAGTGCAAGCACCTTATCAGAAAATGAATAATGATTTATTGAACATATGGGTAAACAGCATAGATAAGATATAAATACACTTCAGAAATGCAGTTGCATTTGTAAGAATGTATACCAAATCGGCTCTGTTTGCAGCTGCCACAAAGGCATCTTCGGCATGGGCTGCCATGCGTCCCTGCAGGTCCCTGTCTATGTGTACATGCCCATAGGAGAAAACTAAGGACAAGGCATAAGGGCAAAGTTGTCTGCCAAGAGAAACTCCCAAGGATATGGGCATTTATTTGCCTTTGCTGTAGGAGCTGGTCTTGTGTGGGTTAAAGTGGTGCGAAGTGCATCCCCACCCAGGTAAATGCCTGCTGCTGGGAGCAGCTGGATGCTGGAACAAGTGTCTGATGGCACACAGCGTGCATGTCTTGAAGATACAGGGGTGCTGGGCCAGGGGCTGGCTGCTCTTGGGATGGCCAGGGCTGTGTGAGGCAGGTTTGTAGAGCCTGTGTTCTTCTGTCTTGTGAAGCTTTTGCTTCCACGCTTTTGCTTGTGAAGCCTTTGCTTCCACGGTTGCACACCAACTGGAACCCGAGTCAGGGTGAAGTTACCCTGAATATGTGTGTGTTTGATGTTGTATTTCTGACCGGAGCATAAACAGGCTGCATTATTTGAGCCAAAATTTGAATTTTGATTTGACTTTAAACAAAATTGAAGATTGTTCACCCACTCTAAATAAACCAACACTGTGGAAGCAGCATTGCTTACAACAGCCAAGGTCTGGGCTAAGCCAGAATGAAGACATGGGTCACGGCTGCTCTGTGCGCATGGTGCAGGGACCCCAAACTAGCATGGGGGATAAGTGTAAGGGCTGGTGCTGGCTTATGGAGAATGGGTTCATGTCATTGAACCCTTTCAAGTGCATAAACCAGCTTGCTGGCATACTCTGCCATGGTCTGCCTCATGTGTCGTTGTATGCTGCAGAGCTTGCAAAGAGCAAAGTTTGCTCTTTGAGCATGTGGGTACCTAATTTTTGCAGGTAGCACTGTGACTGCCTCCGGAGGAAGGTGGAAGGCAGGATTCAGTTGTTAAACACAGGGTTATGTATATGAACGTGGTGACTAGTGCTATTTGCAATGCCCTGAGTATGGAATGGCCAACTTGCTTTCCCTTTTGAAGTAACTCCTTCTCAGCAAATACCAGCTCGCTGGCCTTGCTCAGCTAAACTAACAGCTGTCCATGTGCTGCCTGTTGAATCTGCCACATCTTTGCTGCTGAGTTTGCAGCAACTGTTGGTGGAAAACCCATTGGAGATCCAGCATACCCTTGCTATTTTAAGATTTGTCAAAGAGTTGTGGTAATGCTCCACCCCTGCCATCCTCAGGTGTTCACTCATCCTCCTCTGTGCATCTTCTCCGCTGTAGTACTGGCTGCCTAAAGTGATCTCTCCTTCTGCAGTCCTACCTGCTGAGATGCCTACAGCTCCCCTCTGCAGGCAGAGTGGATGGCAAGCGGTCAGCCTGGCCTCCTTATTTATTCTCCCTGCTGCCCTTGATATCTGCTCCTCCACTTTCTGGCCAGGGGCCCTGCCGTCAATGAGCCAGTATTATGTGCAGCCCCTGCCAAGGTCATGGATAAATGATAGCTGTGCTTTTCCCCTCTGCTTTAATCATCAGTCACCAAAGGCAGTGACGTTCGAATCCTTTAAACGAGAGGAAAGTCAAACCTCACCGAATGGGTTGTTAGGCGTCTGAACCACAGATGTGGTAGGATTGTAAAAGACCTGGCTAACCCGAAGATATTTTAGTTCAGAGCCTGGCATTTTGATTGTTGTGATACCAGCTTTCAGAGTTGGGGGAAGAGCATAGAGGTGATGCTGGCTTTTTTCGAGCTAACATGTGATAATCCTTTAAGATGCGGAGGGGGCATGGTTCAAGAGTCCTCTGAGATCATCTTTTGCATGCAGGGGGGTGGTGCAATGGATGAGTGTGGGAATACAGCTAGCATGGGTTTTCCAGCTTCGGTCCTGCCACCTGCAAATGGAAAGATGGTGGGTTTTTTCATGTGCTCTACAATAGTGACTGTGGCATTTCTTTCCCTGAGGCTTTTGTGGAGAATTGGGGTATCCCCCCTTTTTTTTTTTTTGACCTTAAGATTTTTCAGTGTATCACTGTGTGAATGCCTTCCTCTCGCTCCCCCCGTTAGCCCTCATCATCCCCTTGTTTTTCCCTAGCAGGCCCGGTTCACCATCGTGTGACTTCTGGGCTAAAAGGTAAATTACAAAAGCCCAGGGACTGAGAGCTTGATAAAGCTTTGCAATCCAATCTGTTGGCGAATACAGCCGCAGAGAGAATTCGATTTGCATACATTTCCTACCCTGAATTCCTCCGGTGCTATTAGGAGTTACCATAGCTAACACAATCTCTGAACTGTGGGGCTTATATGCATGCAGAAGTACACCTATTTGCTTTTTTGGAAAGAGCTTTACTGAAGCGTTTTTCATGTTATTGTGTGTGTCGTCCCCCCCCACCTTTTCCTCCCCATCAGAGGATTTTGTGCTGCTGTAGAGACTCTTTGATCTGAGTTAATTCTTTGATGAAGCTTCACAAGACAATAGAAAAACTGAGCACTGCTCTGGGGAGAATCCTTCCTGCTCAAAAAATGTAGAAATCATGCTCGCTTGGCTAGGTGGTGCAGCCCGAAGGCAAAGAGCCTTGCTTGCTGCTCTCATGGTGTTATTTCAGTGGTGGACACCAAGCTGTGAGTACTGCTCCAGGCAGGGGGAAGATGTGGGAACAACTGGTTGCCTGAGGGTTGTTTGTATCAGCGTGGGGGGGAATTAGGGAGTCTGATTATCAAAGTGACCGTGGGGAGTTGCCTGGGTGAAGGGATGTGGGCCACGTGCGCTTTAATTGCTAGGATGCTTGAGGAAGGGATTTAGAGTTCACAGTGGTCTGAACGGTGGGAGGACAACCCCGTGGTCTCTGCTAGTTTTGAGTGAGACCCCTTCTATTTCTGCCAGACCCAGGGGCTGCTATTAAGAGGCATGTCTGGAAGTTTCTAACCCGAGCTCTTCTTTTCCAAGGTCGCTTGGCTTTCACATACAAAACAGAGTGGATGTAGCCATGGATTTGGGTCCTGCCACGTCAGACTCCTCTAGCTGATCTTCACCTTGGTGAAGCATCCACCAAACAAAGCTATGTGCCAGTGCGCGCCTAGAGTCATGGGCTCTGCAGGATCAGCTCCCGTGGGAAAGTTGGTGAGCTGCGTCTTGTTGGCCTTGGTCTTTCCTCCTTCCCCTTCTTGTGCCTGGCTGCCCCGTTAATTGATTACTCCGCTGTTCGGCTGTTGCTTCTGGAGCTGAATGCGTTGAGTTAAACCGCGAGAGCAGAGAAAGGGAACAGTGATTCTGAGTGCCAGGCTCACATCTGAAAGATTACAGCACAATCTAATGAGCCCATTAATTTCATTTCATTAACCAAACAGTGCTTGTGGAGAATGGCAAATATTTAAAGAAGCCCAGCAGGGTCAGAAACACATTTAATTAATGTTGTCACATGATACTGAGAACAGGAGGGGGGAATAAATCCTGGTGCTATATATTAACATCCATAGTGACTTCTCTTTTATATTTAATGTGCTTCTCGGCTGAAAGTCCTCTCGCTCTTCTATGTCTGCCTGGCTCCTATTATCCAGTGCCTGAGCACTTCCCCGACTTGAGTGTGTTTCCCTTTCCTCCCAGGGTCCACGGAAGTCAGGCAGTGCCATTATCCCCTGTTGAGAGAGCTACACTCGAGGCAAGAGGAGAGGAGAGGACTCCATTACAGTTGTGCAAAGGGTCTGTGGCAGATGATGCTGGTTTCTCTGTGTTTCCTCTCTTTAGTAGGCCATGCCTACTGTGATTATCACAGTAAATTAGCGATAGTCCAAGCTTGTCAGCTTCCTGTTCATCCAGCTGGGCGCCCCAGATGCCACAGCGTGAGTGAAATCAGAAATGCACACAAATGATAGGGAAGAGAGAGGGTCAAACCCTATTTCAAGCCTTTTGAAGTCTGGTGCACTTGGCCTGTCTATTTGTAGAGACTGGTGTGAGTCACAGCAGTTACAAAGCGAGTTCTTATCCCGTTCTCCCCCATGTCTAAGGGAATTTGGATCTGGGAATTTTGGCATGAACCAGCTGCGTATTTATTAATCTGTGTTGTTGAGGTGGGCTTTGCTAAAAGTTCATTTTGATTTGGGGGAGGATATCTCATTTGTGGTTCTGCAGTTAGGTCTGCTGTGAGGCATCCGATGAAAACTACATATTGCTTTTCTGATTGTCCTGGAACACTCTGCTTCTTTGGGAAAATTGAATTAGGATGGATACCTGGGATGCACCTGAAGGTCTATATTTCTCACTGGCAAATTATTTCTGTGGTTTCTGGTTCAAGAAGCATCCCAGCTAAAACAATCTCAGAGGGGGTAGAACTGTATCTTTACCCTGAACTCTGCTGGCACTCCTGTGTTTGTGCATGTACTACTTTGTGACATATTGGGATGCTTTTAGCTCTGCTAAAGGGCCCTGCTTTTGAGAGGGGCAGAAGGTGGCTCTGATTTAGGGTAGAAGTGGTCAACTGAGCTTGCTTGGGATGTTGATAGGGCCAAGCCTGCAGTACCATGAAAATCAGCTTGGCCTAGGAATCATAAAATCAAGTCAGCTTTGCTGTTAATGGTTAATTTGAAAGAGTGCTCAAAAGAAGCCATGCCCTCCTGAACTGCCATTACTGCTTCATTTAAATCGATGGGCCACCCACTGCAGAGCACTGGGAGGCCAGGTGTGAATTGGTTTTAGCTAAGAGTATGAGCGAGATGGCTGCAAATGCTGTCCTGAGGTCGCGGCTGCCTCGGGAGACCACTTCATCCTGCTAGCAAACCTCAGGGTTTCACCCGTCCCGTTGCAAGCCTCCCCTTGGAGCAGAGCCATGCTGGAGGTCCAGGGGGGATGTGTCTGTGCAGGCAGGACCATTTTTTCCTTGCCATGAAAGCAAATGCACTATACTTGGCAATATTCCTTAGTGGTGATTATACCAACATTAAAGAAGTGTCTGCTGTTAATGCAGTATTGATAATGTGAGGAGTTCAAAGGAGTGGTGCTTTCTGGCTGACCAGGTAGAGAGCAGGCAGAGCTGGCGTGCGCAGGGGGGGTTGCTGTCATTAATTGCTGCTGCTGGAGGAAGCAACCAGGCTGAAAGGCTGAGCATAAATTGTGAAGTGCCTGTGAATTAGTCCTTTGGTGACAGCCTCGTCCGACAGTTTTCTCAACGTTGTCTGGCACTTCCACAGGCAATTGCAAGCGACTGGGGAGCAGAGAAAGGCAAAGAGCAGGGAGAGAGGGTCTCCTTTCGCTTTGCTCTATGGCAGTTTGCCCATTACCCCATCGCTCACCCCTCGGCTTGTCGTTACTTGATTCTTCTTTATTGGAATAAAATGAAGCCATGCTTCAGGCTCGTGAGTTCATCCTCCACCACGCAGTGCTAACCCATGTGGCTGGAGGCCAGGTGCTTCCTGATGTGCTCAGCCGGAGGGAGCCTCGCTGGGCAAAACCTGCTGCTGCTGCAAAGCTGGGGTGGATGGGATGCTTGGCTGGTGCTGAGAGGTCTCAGCATTGCTCTGGAATTGCTCACCACCCCAGCATGAAGCTGTGCAGATGGGATGAGGGATTTGTCCCCCTGTGCTGGGGACTTAGCAGTGCTGGTGACCCAGATGAAGTCCCTTGGGGGATGCTAAGGGGTCGGTTGCTGTTATTACTCCCTACGAGAGAGGACATAGTGCCCATCATTGCATTAAGACTGGATTGTAGCAGAAACATCTGCTGATGTAAATTCCTGCTGGTTGTTTGGTTGCAACCTTTCTGTTCACCTAGATGGAAAGTCTCTGCAATGAAGCAATGGAGCCTGTGTCCTTGGCTGGCAGATGTTAGCTGCAGGGAGCCCTGGGACTTGTACTGGATGAGTATGACTAGTGCCTGGGAGGCAGATCGTAACAATTTCCATGGTGAGTTGGTTGGACTGTCCTTCCCTTTTTTAACATATGGGACTTGGGCAGGTCCAGCTTGTGCCTTGTGCTTGGGTGAATGGTCCCGATATTCAGCCCAGCATGGGAAGAGGTAAAATCCCTCCCTGCCACAGGGCCTGCTGCGAAGACCTCACTTTCCCTCAGGAAGAGAAATAGTACAGCCACATAATGGGGAAAGGTCCCTCTAGGTCCAGCGCAGCCATAGGACAAGAGAGGTCCTTGTCAGGGCTGAAGTCGTGGCCCAGAGCAGGAGGCGCAAACTGCAGGGAACCTGGCAGGGCTTGTCTGGGCGATCTTGCCAAGCGCTTGCGATGCTGGGAGGTTGATAGCATTTCTGTGGTCTCGGTGACATGTGTTGCCCTTTCTCAGGAGGATCCGTTTTTGTCCTGTCTTTGGGAGCTGGCGAGCAAGCTGCCCTCTGCATCCTGCTGAAGAGCTTCTCTGCCTGGGAAAAAGAAAACCCATCCTCTTGCATGAAATCACAGGGACAAAAATCTCCGGTGGCCGAGGAGGCAGCTGTGCCTTTCAGTTGCTGCTTTGCAGCGATGCTGCCTTGAGGATCGTGGTTTGCTGTATTGCCATTTGCACGTATTAAAGCAGCACTTCACCATCGTTTCCTGGCTCCCTAAAAAGCCAGGTCACACCAGGGATGTGACAGAATGGCCGGTGACCTGGAAGGACATCAAATGGAAGGATTTAGCTTCTGGAGGGGGCTTGTCTGGGGAACTCGTGGGTGGAGAAACAAAAAGCTTTCCAAATACCAGTGCTGTCTGATCTGCTGCTTCTCAGAGGGAGAAACTGGAGTGAAAGAGCACCTGACAGCAAAATGCTCCCTGAACTGCAGCTATTTCACATAATTCCTGTTCCCAGCCTCTTTGAGTAAGTGTTTGACCATCTTTGAAGGTGTTTTCTAGTTCACTGGTGTCATCTGTGAACAGATTTTCTTGCCCTACTCTCTGAAATTTGGACCATGACCAGAAGTTTGCTTACCCCTTTTCTACTCAAGATGCTTGAATCCCTGTCAATTGGCCAGCTTGTGAAAGCAGAACAAACTTTTCTTTTAAACCTTTCCAGCCATATTGCAAAATCAGAATAGTTATGGGATCGGGAAGAACCAGCTTTTGCCAGGTAGAACATAAAACCAAAATTGTGGATTTCAACAGAACTTAAAATAATACTGTTACATAATTTTTTTTTTTGTCTTTTCAGAGAGAGAGATATTCCCTGCTCATAAGCTGAAAGGCAAAGATTTTTTCCCAGCTCTAGTAGTGGCACCTTCTGCTGTCAGAACTGATGGCTTAGATTCTCAAGATACTTCAGGCTTCAATACTTATGCTCCCTTAATTGAGGTATTAGAGATACTATGGATTTTTTTAGCACATCCTTTACTTTTTGTTGTTTTCCATGGTTCAATGGTTGCCTCGGTGGGTGAACTTGGAGCTCTATCCAGAAGGTAAACAGAAATCCTTAAAAAAAAAAAAAAAAAAAAAGGACAT
>JAYKAV010000544.1:1545840-1556137 GCA_035582835.1 Phoebastria nigripes | reverse complement strand
TGTCAAAATTGGACTCTTCTTTGCAGCGGCATTAAAGGAAACCAATTGATTGCTGGTATCTGTGTCTGAAGAGCTAAGCAAGGGAGCCAGGGGGAATATCCTCCTCGTGGCTGTCGACTTCAGACCTGGCAGCTGTGGTGCCAGGTGTCCGTCATGGATGTGGAGACAGATTGATGAACTGCGAAGGGAAACCGCATGAGTGAAGTCCTGGCTCTGCTGAAGTCTGGGGCAAAAATCCCACAGGCTTCCATGGATTTCACCCTTGGGGGAAAAAGAAAAAAAGGCATGTTCTTTTTCTCCAAGTTTGGCCCAAGCATTTACTCGTCCTCCAACTCAAGTTATTGGTTGTCAGCAGTTTTGCTTTTCAGAAGATGCCGAGTATGTACCTTCAGAAAATCCAGCCTCTTTACTCCTAGGAGATGTGCACCCAAAGGCATGGACAGCTTTTGAAATTCTTGACCTTGCAGAAAGCCACAGAAACTGGTTTCCCAGCCAAAACTTTGCATCATTTTTAGTAGCCCGGCACTCAGTCCATAAAACACTGTGCTTCCCTACTCTAGCTCTTCCATTGCAGCTCTCCTTAGGCACTCTGGCAGTCATTTCAATTCACAATATCTTGGGCTGTGGCTGAAGTATTTTAGTTTACACTTTTTGGTTTTTTTTTTACCAAGGAAGAAAAAAAAAAAATCTTTCTTTTTGGTTGTTATGGAAAAGTTTAGATAAAAAATGGTTTTCATTAGAAATTCCCACAGGAAAGGAATAGGAGACGAAATCCTGTTTTCTGACTAACTCTTGTTTCAAATACCAAGGCAGAGTGAATCTTTTATAAGTCCTTTTAGAGGAGGGATTGTAAGCAGAATTATCCATGAAAATGGAAAACATCTTGCACATCCTAAAAAGTGCTGGGCCATTGTTGTATAGGGGTCGCTACTGTTCTACCTCTTCTGATTAAATACTAACACACTGCATTTAAGCAAAGCCTTCAGGCAAGCTTTCCATATTCATAAGACAATGACTTTATCAGGAAAAGAGGCATTTTGGGGAAATGTCAATATGAATATTGCAGTCTCTTTGCTTTTTGTATTGTCCCCTAAATTGTCAAAGTGAAGTTGTAGGAGATAATGTGCAATTATGCTGTCACTAAAGTTTGTGGAGCCATTTGCAGGAGCTTTTGAGAGATAACCTTCTAGGCATGGAGAGGCTGCATGCTCCCATCTCTCTACCATGCTTCAAAATGGCCTGAAAACTGCGTTTGACTGTGTGTATGTGGGAGACTGAGTGATGTTTGGGAGTGAGGTGTTCTCGCTGTCCTCTTCAGCAATGAAAGCATGACAGATGTTGTGACTGGGGGCTTCCACAGGACCAAGAAGAGGAGATCCCAATAACTCGCATGCTTGCTTTCAGGAACATTCTCAGGTCTCCTGGGCTTTCTAGCAGTCACAGCCTCCGTGACTCAAAGGCATCCAGTGCCATCCTAAGGACACAACAACAAAGCTCTTGCTCCTCTAGCCAGTGTTGGTTGTCTTTGCGTGGGTGGAGAGCTGGGGATCCCATCTTGCCTGGCTCCTCCTTGCACAGGGACCAGATCCGGCGGGCAGCCTTGCGCAAGAGGAGTTTTTGGGCTCAGGAGTGAGGGTTTTGCGCACCTCTATGGATTTGGAGAAAAAACCCTTCTCTCATCACATACTGTGTTTCTTGTTTTAATTGCGGACAAGTTCTGTGGAGGACTCTGTGGCAACAGAGTGAAGGTAAGGCTGGTACCTTGCTTGGTGTGGCGTTTTAGAGCCCTGGGGACAGGCTCCCCTTGCCTCTTTTGTTTTTGTGAGTGATGTCCCCATTTAGGGACAAATAATATTTTTCATTCCATGTATTATTTATTTCCCCCATTTAATATTTAAACGTGCTCAGTCTTTATACTGCACACTTTGTAATGGCTGGAGCTAGGAAAACTGGGGAGCCAGAGGCAGCATTGATAAAACACAAGCATGGCCGGAGGCTGTGGGAGAGCACAATGGGGAATGGGTTTAACTGCCCTGTTGCTGCTGGGATGGATTAACCTCTTCCTTGCTGCTGGGGTATGCAAGAGTCTGTCCTGATGGCTGTTCCAGCTGGAACAAGGAAGGTGCTGAGTGGCTGGTGCAACAGTCTGGGGTGGTGTTTATTTAGCATCCATATGGGCTTGCACAAGGTGTCACTTGCTGCAGCAAGGACCTGGGATTGCTGACCCAGGAGGTCTCTCCCACCTCTTAATTTTCCCCCTCTGAGAAGGCAAAATCCACTTATGCTTGACAGACCCATTTGTATAGCAGCATGGAGCCAGGCTAATGTGTAGTGGGGATCACCTGGGTTTGGGATGAAGCCTCTTCCTGGCTGTGCGGTGCCAGAGGGTTGGGGAGACCTTAGAGCGAGGGGCTCCTCTACCCCGTGCCGTGCATGGAAGCCCCTGGTTGGGCTGCTGGGGCTGTGATGAACCTTGTCCTCTCCTTCTCCCAGGGCAGAAGGCTGATCTGCTTGCATACGTGATGCTGGGAGCAATGGCTGGGCTCCAAACGCTGGCTCCTGGTAGCAAAGTTGAAGCTGCTGGGCATGAGAGAGAAGGTGAAGGAGCCCAGAGGAGTGGTGGGTAAGAAAAACCTTCTGTTGCCAAGCGGAGTAGTTTTATTGCAAGTCTTAATGGTATTTACTGTGTTTTCCTAGAGCCCCAGAGCCAGATTTCATGTAGTTCAGCTGTCACTAAAAAGCAAATGTACTTTTCTAGCCCTCCTGGCCTTGTTGACATCCTGGAAAATGAGATTCCTGAGCGTGAAAGAGCCAGCAGGCAAATACCCGCTCCCCAAAGCATGCTGTCTTCAGATCCCAGAGCAAAACCTGGCAGTTTAGGAGGCTGTGAGGCTGTGCTTGGGTTCATCGGTACTAAACAACTGCCCAAATTCTCCCCAGCTTGTTCAGGCTGTCTCCGAAACCCACAAGGCTTGGCCTGAAAACATATTATTCAATGGCATTGATCTCGGTGATAGTGAGCTGTTTCATTTAATTGTTCTCTCTTTGTTTCCTTGGGTGTTTTCATTCATTCTTTGACATGCAAGCCTGTCCTTGCTAGTCTAGCCTTACCAAGAGTATCTCCATTGGTGGGGTCCCCCTTGCCAGCATGGCTGGATGCGGCTGGGGAGCATCTCTGTGAAGGGGATATGGAGGGAAGCATCCCTCCATCAGCCCCATGGTCAGCGTGGGGCTGAGCAGTGTTGCATGTATCAGGCTTTCTGCTGGCAGGGGGAGAATAGTGGGACCGTCGGGATGTGGCTTTTTCCCAAGGGATGGGGAGCAGGGGGATGTCCAGGGCAGCAGGCACAGTGAGCCGGGGAGCCTGAGACTGCTGCTGGGCATCAGGAGAAGCCTTTGACTGAGAAAACAGCGCCTTCTCTCCCTGCTGCCTTCTCTGTTTTTTTTTCCCGTTCCCATTAAGATAATTAAATCAGAGGTTATGATTGCCGGTTGGGGAAGGAGAAGTGTCAGACAGCCCTCCCTGGGTGGGGTCCTTGTACCTTCCTTCCTCCCACAAATGCCACCTCTGAGCAGGCGTCCGGTCTCGTTCCTTTTTTTGTTTTATTTATGAATAAATAATTGCCGCAGCGCAGAATAAATCAAACAGCTCTTGCTGCGCTGACGCTTTCAGCCAGCTCGTTACTCTCCCTTTATCCAGCTCTGAGCGATGCCTGGCAAAGTTTGCAGCTTTCGCAGCCCTCTTCCCTCCCTCTTGCTATTGTCCTCCCCAGCGCCTGCCTGCAGACCTGCCCCCCGGTTAATTCCCTGCTGGGTGATGCTGTCCCAGGCCACACAAGTGAAAGCATTTCCGAGGCTGAACAAGATTTCCTGAGGGAGGGCGGGTAGTGGAAATGGCACAGGGGAGCCATTTATTATTCTTTACAGACTCAGGCGCTTGCACTGTTTGGGGAAAATTTGCTCTGGGATGGTTTTGTGGTTTTTCCTTCCAGTGTGCCTAAGTATATTAAAAGATGTTGGGTGCATGAGGTGGGACTGTGTGTGTGAGGGGAAGCTCGGTGGCATATGGCAGGACTTCAGTAAAAGCAGGTGTATATTTACTGTCCTTGTTCCCTCTAAGCTAACAGGTATTTGCAGGGAAAGATTTCCGATTTTATATCAGTTAAAAGTAAAATTAGAGTCCAGGGCTGTTGTCCTGGGCATGTACTAGTATGGAGAAGCTTTTTTCAATGTAAACATGTCTTCTGACAGCATTGGTCCAAACAACAAGGAGCAAAAATTTTTCCTGACCCGACTACACCTACAGAGGCAAGAGGATGGATCTGAGGATGTCAGGAACAGACTGGGACGCTGGAGACTCAGGCAGGGATTTGTTGTATTTCTCAGCCCACAGTTGATCTCGGTTTTGCTTCAAGCAGAGCTCTTCAGTGCCCATCATCCCCAGCATGCACCACCCTGAGAAAACACCGAGCAGGCTGCCAGCAGGGTCAGCGCTGGCGTTAAAACTGTTGCTGGCTGGATTTTCCTAAGGCCCGTCAGATGCAACTGTTCAGTGCAGGTGCCTCTCCTTCATACGTGTGATTTGTCAGGCATGTCTGACACATCAGTCTCAAAGCAGTCAGGATAGGTGTGCGGGTGTCCCTTAGGCAGAAGAAGCTGTTTGCATCCCGTACCCTTTCCGCTGACCTCCTGTCTGTTTGCACAGCAACACTGGGTGGCGTGCTCATCAATTCCCCATCTTGGCTGCTGTGCTAGCTCTGGTCTCTTCTGCACTAGTTCATGCCATGTTGCCATTTGTTGCTCGTACTGTAAATGCTTTTGCCGTAGCTGTTGGATGGGAGCAAGAGTGGGAGCGAGGGATGACCACATCTGCTAGAAACGTAGCAGAGGCAAATGGTATTTGTGCAACTGCAGCCTTCCCTTTGGTCCAGGGTGTTACTGCTAATGCTGGGGTAATACATAGTATTGCTGTAGCACCAAATGCATGAAAGAAAGAAATAGGTTTGGGAGATTTGAGAGCTGAAAAGGGATTGCGTAACGCCACATGGTGCTGAGCTGGATGTGTGCTGCTGGCCGTCCTTCCAAGGGGCCAGTGAGGCCCCAATGTAGCATCCTTTAATGGGCTAGTGATTGCTCAAGCGGTTGTAGGATGTGTGGAATAAGAGCCAAGAAAAGAGCACTGGGACAGAGGAAAGGGCATGTGGGGACTTTTGCCTCCACTGATATTGGTGCACCCCAGCTGCAGGGATATTTAGCATTTTGTGGGAGGAGAGGTCACAACAGCAAAAAATGCATGAGTCCACAAACCTCTCTGTTTGTGGGTACTCAGTAGTGAAACCCAGCAAGGAACAGGTCTCTCCGAAACCTGGGCAAGCTCCTAAAGCTGTAATACAGCCACCTGCCAGGCTGGAACAACGGGCTGTGGATTATATGTGCCTTGATCCGACAGTGGGTTTGTGGGTCAAACCAAATTTGGACCTTAACATACTAGCTTGTTGCACCTTTCCAAGGAGGAGGAGCAAGATACTTGTCTCTAATCTCTATTCCTGTTCAAGGGTTTTAGATATAGTTTTGCAGTTCTGTATAAATTTTGATATTGCTAGATGAGGTTCTCTGGGAGTTGCATCTAAGTCTAGAAACACTCTGCATCTTTTTTTTTTTTTTTTTTTTAACACTGCTCCAATCAATTTTGGGTTAAGTTCTGTGCTGCATTAGTCTTCAGCTTCAGGGAACATGAGAAACTCATGATGTCATCAATTGTATACTATCACATGCTTTTAAAATGCCATCAGACTTGCTGAATATTCAGTGTATATTTTCTGTCTCAGCAGACTGTGTTGGCTGAAACTACTAATGCAAATGAAAAGCTGTACCTCTTCAATAGGTTATTATGAGCTGATCCTGAATAATTGGTGTTGAACTGAGCAGTAGGTGGGAGAAGTCAGCAGAGGCAATAATTAATCAAGTGGCTTCATGTCTAGCCTGGATGTGGATACCAGAAAACCCTCTCTGAAGACAGGACAGGCTCCTTGGAGCCCTGAGTTCATGCCTAACCATTGCAAACTCTTTGCAATAATGCCTCTCCCATGCGGAGCTCAAGTTATGTGAAAACCTTGTTTAGGTTTTGCCCAGTGACTCCCAAGGGAAGCCTGTTAGAAAGTCTTTCTGCTCTGAGCCTCTTAGCATGTATTTCTAAATTCACAGCTGCTTTGTTCTCATTTGTTCTTTGCCTGAAATGGCTCTTTTTCACCCTTGTTTCCTCCCTCCCTTTCTTCCCTCTCCAGTTCTCCATGTATTTCTAGACCACAGCCATGTCCCTTCTTGGCTTTTGTTTTGCTAGACTAAGTGAGCTGAACTCTTCATCTCCTCGCAAAAGACAAAGCTCTCTGTTTCTCGTATCACCCTTTATTTTTGCAGGTCTTTTTGATCTGAAGTGGACCCAGCGTCCTAAATCACAGCTTTGAAAGCTGACAGGGCCCTTTCCATGGAGCCTGGGCTGGGATGGTGGGTGCAAGGGCAAGGAGCCCGCTTTCTGCCCACGATGAACAAGCCCCAGACAGAAGCAACAGCACTGCCAAAAAGAAGCAGCAAGGAGCTTAGTTTGCACTCAGGCAAGTCCCTGATAAAGGGAGAATTTTTCCTGTTGTAAAACAGGATATATGAAAAAAAACGTAGAATTGATTTATCTAGGTGGCTTGTTAAGAGTTAATCGATAAAATAACAGTTGCCACCTTATTACGAGAAACTAGCTGATTAGAAACTTGATTAATGGGATGATTTTTCATGACTATAATTAAAGCACTGCATGGCTTCTCATATAATTGATATTTAATGCTTACATGGAAAGCTGGTTGTCTATAGGAAACAGGTTTTTTTTTCAATTATTCACCTGTGGGTTGGGCAGAGGAGAGGCCAAGTGTCTCATCTAGCAGTGGGGAAGGAGGGAGAAGAGGATGTATGCAGCTGGTCAGGACCAGAAAGCAACCTCTTTGTTACTAGAGAAATGGAAGAAGATCAATATTTCATAGCCATGCATGGGCTAAGATAGCTGGATTCAAGTCTATAAGCAGGAGAGAGGTGTTTTGTTTTGTTTTGTTTTTTTTCTGAGAACAGAGGTCACATTAGTCTGAGCTGCAAAGAACCAATAGAAAATCCAACCCAGAAACAAGAGCCCAACTGCTATTGGAGGGTGATATGAGAGCAGGGAGTCATCCATCCAATATCCTCTCTGACACTAGGAAGCAGTGCACAGTAGCAGATACTTAGTGAAAAGTTAGAGGAAACATGGTAAAAGTACAGTGGTGCTTCTCCTAGTGTCCTGTTCCAGCTCTGGCATCGATGTCAGGGAGGCCTCCTCAGCCAGAGGTGGTACCTTTGTGTTTAATTGTACTGGAGGAACTTTCTTTACGGGCTTTGTCTGTAAAGTTTTGGACCATTTCCCAAGAGAGGCAGTGGAACCTCCACAATGTTGGATGCTTTTTCTGAAAGATCTGCTCCAGCCCAGTCAGCCTTATGGGAAAGACTACCTATCTTGTGTTCCCACGGCATCAGAGTCCATAATCTCAGTGGTCTTCCCTGGCCTTGAGGTCCATTAACTCTTCAGCTAAAACTAATGCATTGAACCTCAGTCCCTTTGCCTTGCAGATCCTCTGGCAGTGCTCATGGCCAGTGTGATAAAGGCCTGGTCCAAAACCTGCGACAGGTCCTGTGCCACTTTAGCGGTTTTTGGGCAAGTATGAAGGATGTGAAGACATATGATGGAGATACAGAGCTATGCCAAGTGTTCACATACAAGTTTTTAGACTGTAGTTCATATTGTGTTATATGATCTTAATCAGATTACCGGGACACGCTGTATGCATTTTATCCACTAAAGAGAAGACGTTTGGTCCTAACCACCATGTTCTCTGTCCCTTTTAATTAGCAGCATTAATCCAGATTTTCTTCCCTAACAGAGGACTACAGCCCTCACTACAGGGAAACTGTAAGCAATCATGCCAGTGCATGAGCGTGAGGCTAGCTCCTCTGTAAAAGCAAGTCTCTAAATCTCCACGCATCCCAAGTTTTGTCTTTGTGTTGGCCAGCATGGGTGGCAGCTGTGATGGGAGATCGGGGATGGGCTGGGGTTAAGCAGCGAGACTGCAGGCAGCCTTCCAGCCCTTAGTGTAGCATCATCTGTGCAGGGAGGTCACACTCGGTCTTGTCCCCCATTGAGTGCTGTGCTCTTCTCTTCCACATCAATCTGTGCATCGCTGTCAGGATGGCAGCTTGCTTGAGGTGTATATATGTGCAGTGAGTGTCACACCACCCCAAGTGAATCTGCAAATCTAATAACAATCAAAACCATCACTGATGCATTATTAAAATTTTGTTTTGTTTTTCTTTCCTGCGAGCAAGAACCAGAGTATTTGGAGGTGGGTAGATGGTGCTAAATTGTGTTTATTGCACGTCTGTTGAATATATAACACGTCTGTGCGACCTCCCTGAAGAGTTAGACAAGCCTTTGCACAACATAATAATTCTCAAACACTTAGAAATGCATACAAATACTCTGGTGCAATGAGAGGAATTTTAGCCCTCACATGCTGGGTGATGGATGCTGCTGGGGGGCCCAGCAGCTGCCCAGATCTGCAGGAGAAGACCTCTCTGTTTTTTGTCCAGGAGCAAAATGTTAATGCATTCTTCTGGAATGGCAGAGGAATCAGTGGTAGGTTTTAAAGCCGATAGCCCTGATCGCTTTTGAGAGAGATGCTCTGGAAATCCTTGATGGTGCAAGCCAGTCTGCAGTCTCTTTTACCTTGTGGTCAGCCAAACAGCATGAAATCTTCAGCACAGAAAGTTTTCTTGTCATTTTTATTCTAAAGTAACGTAATGGAATGTGTGGGGTATGCCAAATCTGGTTTGTTAGGATTCCATTAAATGCTCTTTTTTTTCTTTTTTTCTTTTTTTTTCTTTGTTTTGGAAGCTGGGAGTGCATTCAAATTTTTATTATGTTTTTAAATGTTAAAACATAAATGTTTTTACTTTGGCTTCAGATGACATTTTTTCTTTAAAAAGTAAACTCCACCAAACAAACATTTTTATCCTGAAGTGTTGTCTCCGAGTGCTGGCTTCTTATTTTGGTGGAAAATATTTCATTGTCTCACTGCACGTTAGGAGATAGCAGAATTTTTCAGGATTGTGGTGTTTGATTCAGAAAGGAGGCTCATTCCAAAATGTGTGTTCCTGGGAAGGAATTGAGCCTGGGGGATTTTTTTTTTCTCCCTGTAGCTCCTTTAGTGCTTTCCATGGGCAAACTGGGCAGTGAAGCTTTACTATACTGTAATTGTATATATCATGCAGTTAACCGTGATGTAAACATACGTAGAAGACCCTAGGGAGAAATAGACCCCTTGGACTGAAATCAGGTCTTATGTAGGAGTTAGTGATACAATTTTTGGCAGATTGAGTCTGCGTATACCTGCGGTTATTTGGTTACGTTCACCATCTCTCCCTGGCTGGCATCATTACAAGAACTTGCTTTTACTGGAGTTGGCTGACTGAGGGACCACTTCCATATCACGGGGGGAGTTTGCTCCTTGGCTAATCTTATTTGGATAGCTGGCAGATAGATAGGCAGTAGGTTGCCATTGCCTCTGTTTGCTTTGCTAATATCAGAACAGTTTCAGTATTACTTACTCTGGAGTTTGTGTTTTGACAAGATCAGACTGCAGCTTGCTGTTGAAATGGGTCAGAATCACACATTTACCAAAGTTTGGCTTGGGAAGGCTGCTTTGCAAAAGAAAAACTTGGCTGAAATAGCCATGAATGTAACCCCAGTTGTATATAAATGTGTCACCTGTAAAACAGTGTGACAGCGTGTGTGCTGTGCATGCAATTGCCAAGAGTTATGGGTACATGTCCCTCTTCCTTGGTGTTGGCTTGTGCCTCCAGCCAAGCTCTGACTGGAGAAACCCTTGCTATGGAAAGCTTTACTGGTACAAGCCTTCTGCCAGCTATCAACTAATTAGTGATAAGAAACAGGTTCAGAGGTCTCCCTAAAATACTTACCATGGGCTTGTGTCTCCCACAGAAACCTGGGATGTTGCAGGTGGACTGTGTCTCACCAGAACTTGGGTGAGTAGGCTGAACTGGTTGTCTAGGCTCCTGGTACTCTTATTTATTGATGTGGTCTCCCTGAGAATGTGCTTGGGGGCAAAAGCGATAGCCCAGCTCAAGTGCATCTACACCAATGCACGCAGCATGGGTGGCAAACAGGAGGAGCTGGAAGCCATTGTGCAGCGGGATAGCTACGACT
>JAYKAV010000544.1:1442476-1543290 GCA_035582835.1 Phoebastria nigripes | reverse complement strand
GAACCTCATGCAGTTGGCCTCAGCCCATCGATCCAGCCTGTCCAGGTCCCTCTGCAGAGCCTTCCTACCCTCGAGCAGATCGACACTGCCGGCCAGCTTGGTGTCGTCTGCAAAGTCGTTAAAGTCTTTCCAAGGAGAGCAGGAGAAACCAGAGAGTACAAAGCTGGACTGGAAATCTGTCTCCAAGATGTGGTTTGCAATTCTTGCAATGAGCTCCCCTGTGTCTATTGCTTACCTTGAGCATATTTTTCCCCTCATTTTTGGGTTCAGTCCATGGACATGAGCATTCTGATCCAAAGTCAAAGAGCAAGTCTGTCACCCTGACATGACCCAGAGGGCGAATCTGGGTACCTGAGTTACTGCTCTGCAATAAATTGCCATGAACCACTCTGCATCCACTTGTATTTCCATGGCAAGTGGGAGGTTATTCAGCTTCGTTGGCTTGCACATGGTTCTGGCCAGCTCAGAACAATTGGGCACGTGTTTCAGTTGTCCTGCTAGGAGCAGCGACAGTTGGAGGAGTGCAGCAGGGACAGGACAGCCTGCCTGGCTCTGCTCTTCCGGCACAGCCACGCTCGCTCGCGCTTTGGCAATGGGAAGGAAATTTCTCACTGATCACAAGGGGCAGAAGGGAAGAATAAATTAATTAAGAAGATTTTAAAAAGTCCAGCTACTTTTCATTTTCCAAAGTGCCCATTTTCTTAACTATTCCTCCAAATTATCATCTCATTAGATTTATTCTGTTTCCTTGATGTTTTTGTTATTCTGTTTATCCCACGTCACTCAGCAAATGTCTCCCGTCTCCTTCCAGCCAACTTGCACAATACATTACAATTACATAATTACGCCATTGTAATCAAATAATTAAGTTGCACATTAAACATGCATTAGCGCTCACAAAGGAAGGAGCTTCAGACGTGGGCATGGAATAAGAGGGAGCGAGCCAGTCAGTGTTGGAGCTAATTGCATCTTTCTTTTAATGACTCGGGGACTCCAGGTTTTTGGTCTCAGGTGGCAAAATGGGAGTGGGCTAAGGCTGCTGAGTTTTAAATAAGCAAGCAGGTTTAGTGAGCAGACTCCCCTGTGGAGAGAAACAAGGCTCGGTGACCAAACACACACAGAAAGAATAAGGGAATAATTGTGAAGCCTGTTGGCTTCAAGTCTATTGAAATCTGCTTTAATTGAAGCTCAGAATCAGCTCTGCCAGGAGGAGGAGGACACCTGTCCATTACCATCGTGGGACTCAGCCGGTCTAGCAGGAGAAGGTTGTGGTGTCTTTGGGATGTTATTATTTTAGCAGTGGTAGGGGAGGACTGAATGAGTCTGTGGGTAAGTCATGTGTGTGGTTTTTTTCACCTTTTTGTGTTTGTTGATTTGGGTAAAATAACACTGAGCAGATTCAGATCTGTATTTTGGCCTCATCCTGACTCCAATTTGCTAACCACTCAGAGATGCATGGCAGGGGGTGGCTGGGATTCTCTATTCAGGGTAGGTCCAAGAGGCAAAAGCTGTGGGGCCACTACTCCTAATTCAAACCCCGTAGGATGAGGTCTAGGACAAAAGATGGCCCCAGTCTAGTTATGCCAGGACTAAACAGCAGAAATCTGCTTTTTGATACAATTTTGGGTGATTCTTTCGAAGGATGCTGTCTGAGTATTGGACAAAACACCTCTGAATCCTCTGTCTCATAGTTGATGTCTACCATAGCTGGGAAGTGGGCTGGCAGAAGAAGCTGAGGTGACATGGCTTCTTTCCACCAGGGTTCAGAGGTAGGCTGGAGAACAACGTGCAGACTTCACCTACATCTCTGCACCAGTGGCTACGATCTAGGGAAACTAGAGATCAAATTCAAACAGAAATTGCAGGCATGGAGGAAGGACTTTCTGGAGAATGAGAGCAAATGTGTGTACAGTTTGATATGCCAAGTTAAAAGGGTCTGTGTGGTAGGTCTTTGCAAGTAGGATCATGGTCCCCTCCTAAAACCTTTGGTTAGTAAGTCTCTAAGAATTTCCTTTTTTAATGGGATCTTTAATCTTGCAATTAAAAGCCAAGGTTTGTGCTTAGTAATTGCACAGAGGGGAAAATGGATGTTCGCCAATGCATGAATAAGCATTAGAAGGAGAAAAATGTTTATAAATCAGGAAACAGCGAGTTGTAGTAGCCTGCAAGGCTCCCTCCTTTCCAGTGACCTAAAGAACAGTACATCAGTCTTTGGCCTCTTGGGAAATCAAAGTGGCTGAGCGCAGCAGAAGCCAGCTGAGAAGTGAGGAGCAGTGAAGTACTCCTAAGTGGTCCATCATGCCACTTGCCATTGCTCTGGTACCATACCCATCACACTGCACTATCTGTTCAGGTCCTGGGGGATGTGCAGAGTTCTTCTGGGTTTCTCACCATGCCACTGTTCTGTCTTATAAGCCTATTCTAGAGATCCTGACTGTGCTATGGTCCCTCTTCCCGCTCAGAGCTGACCATGTGTCATCACACAAACCACGCCTATCCCAGGCAGTCTACTACCTCAGTGAGGAAAAAGGTCACAGCAGCATCTCTTCTCCGTGGTTTGGGAAGTGGAGAAGAAGACATGGTGGCAGAAACACAGAAACTCTACCTCAGCCATAATTTAGCACCACATTTTTCCCTAAATCTTGAGAAGGAAACATGATCCAAAACAATTTTCCCAACTCCCTACTTTGAGCACACATACACACGCTTAAGTAAAAAAATGTTGAGCTTTAGATAAGAGTTCTTTGTTGTATTAAATCTGATTTACTGGGTTCCTGTACCACATATAGACTTCACCAAATGCAAATGGTGCAGATTAGATAAGATGGTGTTTAAAAGGAAAAAAATGTCCAACTATTGAAAAAAGATGCAACTCAATTAGCAGATCTAAGGCTGTAAGTGGAGATCGAATGGTCTATAAACAATTTAAGGCTTGGGAGAAGGCCAGAGCTGGCTGGGTATTCATCTGTAGTCCAGTGTGCTGTCTTTCTAATCCACTAGGAGAAAGCAAGGAAGAAGGGGGAAAATTTCTGGGTAGAGTGATCTTTCACACTGAGAGCTCATCATGTCATCTTCAAAGATTTCTGAGCATCTCCATATCCATCTAATATTGTATGTGTACTTAAAATAAATATATATATACACACACACACTAAAATACCAGAGCTGTATATTTCTTCAACCCTCCTACTCCTGTTGGCTGTTTGTGTGTACATCTGTCTTGTTTAAATCTTGTTCTTTCTGTTGTGTCCACATCCAGATGAATTGCAGGAGATACCTGAGTGGACTATCAATGCACCTCACGGTGTTATGGTTTAAGTGTGGCTTTAAAAACAACACTTCCAATCAGCTGCTCATTGACCTGCTCCTGCAGTGCTTTTTTTATATGCAGTTACAGAGTCTGCTTAAGAATTTTTGAGAATTTTTCTGGGTGCATGGATACATTGCTTGGCTCCTTTGAGCTTCCTGTGCTGCTGACTGGAGAGGGATGCTAGGGGCTCTTACAAGAATTAATATTTTCTTACAGCAGTGGTTCTGGGAATTGAGTGTTTCTAGAACTTGCATTAAAGGAAAAAGGGCTGCTGAGGAAAAATAAAAGCCTGGGGGTGAAAGTTGGATGTACTCTGAAGCTATGAAATCAGACCAACCGCCCATCCCCAGGCTTTTTGGATACTAAGCAATGGGACTGGACTCCGACAGGGTGACTCACCTAGGGGTGACTGTGGGGATGTCCATGGGGGCAGATCTTCAGGTCTCCATTGCCTACAATGTTCATGAGCTTCTGACTTTTTGAAAGTTTCCTTTTCAGGCAGAAAAAAACCCCAGCAAATAGTTAATAATTGTCTGACACATGGAACCATGGGCAGTCACTTTCTTCTGGGGACAGTTTTGGGTTTTGTTTAACAATGCCTACAAATTTGAAATACCAAAACCCATTGCAGAGCAAAATTTCTGGTTGCCTGAATGGTTTTGATCCCCTCTGTAAATCTGTCTGGCCAGACATTTTTCTCTGCTGTTCTTTATTTTCTACCCTGATTTCTAACCTGTCTCCTAATTTGTTTTATGTTGCTGTCCTTCCCTGCTGATGGCAACACCTCCTAATATAGCGTGGTCTGCCAATTCTATTATTTGCTCTTTACTTCTTTTTCCAGCTCGTTAATGAAGAGGTGACGAAAGACAGGTCTAACAGTGATTTCTGCCGAACCTCACCAGGCACATCTCCCCATCTTGACAAGTTGCTGTTTATCATTTTGCCTGGTTTATGGTTCTTCACTCGCTTTCTGAAGCACGCGACATCTCTCATGTCCAAGCCAATTTGAATGGAGCATCAGAGTGATCTTTCATGGGATGCTGGATCAAATATCCTTCTAAAGCTAAAATACAGTTTTCTACTTCAGTTGGATGGAGGGCCAGAGGGTGTTGACTAGGTATAGGGGCTGAAAAATCAGTGTTCTTATTATTTCAGGCCATCTTTGCTCTTGCGTAACCTGCTGAGGACAGCTCAACCTTGGGAAGCTTTTATGGCACATGTCCCCATCCTGGTAGTCTCTTTAGTCTCAGTAAGTGTCACTGGCTACAGCTCTGTGTCTTGATCAGGTAAGCCTGGTCCTCCCTGTCCATAAGCAGCAGGTGAGGTTTGATGGGGTACGTAGCACTGCTTTGCAATGTCCTGATCACAGGGAATGGGCTGTCCAGGTGCAGTGGTAGGTGGGGACTCTACAGACATGAGATGTGATGTGGAGCAATTTAAGGCCTTTGAACAAACAGAGCTAAAGGAAATGGGTTATAACATAGTGCTATCCACCCATCATATCCCAGCTGAGAGCTTCATTTCTTGAGGGAACCGAACTGTGACCACCCCATGCCTTGACAGGCCCCTTCGGGGCGTGGTTGCCATGAATGAGGTGAGAGCAAAGCAATAAATTTCGTATGACAGGCTTCAAAAAGAAGTGTGCTTTGACTTTCCTGCCCTCCCTTGACTGGGACAAGGCTTGGGCACTGGGAGGAAGCCTTTGCCTGTCCCACCTCGGACCCAGCAGGATGTCCCAGAGTGACCATGCTCCAGAACGGCCTCTGCTCATACGCTGGCAGAGCCGGGATTTACATTATGGCATCTGATTATTTTTCCCTCCTGCCTAATTGGTTCCATTAATTTATTGTGGACAGGAGCTTGTTCTGCCAAGTGCTAATTGCAAAGGTTATTGTTTCTGCCCTTTTCAGAGCACAGCAGGAAAACCTTCAATTCCATCACATGAAAAACAAGACAAAAAAAGCCGAAAGTTTTTGGACTGGATGTAGGCCCATCATCCCATGCGGTGTTTGTGCCACAGAGCATGCGCTGCTCTGCCACTGCCTTCCCATTACAGAAGGAAGCCTCCTGTCCCTGGGATGTGGGCTTGGGATCCTCATCCTTGTCTCTGCAGTGAAGCACAATCAGGATGAAACATATCCTTGAGCATGTGTCCTTCATCCTCTGAGTTGTTCAGCCAGGGATTTCAGAGCACCAATTCTGTGGGTGATGCACAAATTATTCTCAGGTTAGCTGAGCTGGCTGTAGCCCATCCTTTCCCTGGCGAAGGGAACTAGACACACTTTACTCTGGAAGAGTTCTCCCAGCTGGAGCAGTTGAGTACCTTGGGTGAAGTGGSATTACTCCAAAGCCAGGCTTTTTCCTAGCATGGGAGAGGAGGAATAATTACTTCTTGGCTGTCTTTTCTCTGGAGCTGCCATTTGCTGATGGGGCTTCAGTGTCTGCCTGGATTAACCTGGATTTTATGGTGGGCACCAGCCATTTATCCCAAATGCCTGGCATTGCAGTTCTGTTGTATTTTGAAGGTGACAAGCCCCTTTGGAAAAGCCCAGAGTCTTTCAAGGGAGTTCCTGTATTGCTGAAAACTCATCCTGGTTCTCCATGCTGCCAGAAAACCTGATGGAGGTCTTCTTCCTTTGCTTGGCCATAGGTGTTCGTACCACGCAGGAGAGTGTGCTTTCCTTGTGTTTTCCGTGGTATCTGTCCCATGGGGCTCTGTATTTGCTATCCCAGGCTTTGTTCCCACTGCAGTGTTTACTCTGGCTTGTTTCCTGTTTATCACATATCATGGCTGGAGTTTGGTTTTGTTCAGCAAAACAAAAGCTCAGAAGCTTTTGGAAGTGAGTGTTTATAAACAGAGGGATGCTTGGGACTGCATTTGGATCCATAGTCAATCAGCAGACTCCGGTGGTGTTTTACACTGATTATGGGTATGACTTTGTACTGTTTCTTCTCTGCTCTGCCCTCTGTCCCAATATCCTTCTCATTCAGTCTTTTTCATAATGCACAAACTTTCCCCCTCCCCTTCAGCTCTCTCCTGTCTCACTCCCAGCAGCTACCCAAGGCCTGCCTCACTGGGCAGATATGCTCAGAGTACCGGGTTAATGAAACATATTCTATTCTATTCTATTCTGTTCTATTCTATTCTATTCTATTCTAATGAAACATGTGATAAATGTATGGGCAATATTTAGTTTCCTCTACACAGGAAGTCTGGATGGCATCTGTGGGCAGCACTTTCATGTGAAGGAAGCACAGTTAAAATCTAGATTTCAGTGAAGAAGTGTATATATCATATTTAAAGGAGCTTTTGAGCTTAAGATATAAAGGAGAATTATATTTTATGTTGTAACTTTAATAGCTAAGGAGCTGTATCTCAAATTGCTTTACAAAGCAGTGAGGTAGATAGTGGCAGTTCAGGCAGTATGTAGGAAAATGTGCCAGCCATATGTGTAGCCATATCTCACATGCAGCCTTGGAAGTCATTTATTTTTATTGAAGAGATGAATTTGCCAGGATGTCAAGACTGTCTTCTGCACTTTTGAAGAAGTGCCATGCTGTCTTTAATCTACAAAGGCTGGTGACAGGAGRGGGAGCAAGTGCTGCCTCGCCAGGTATCTCCTGCTTCTTCTTCCCCACTGTTCCTGCATGTTGGTGAATGGAGGCTGGGCTCAACTTCAGCACGTGACCTTTTCTCTCCATAATGAAGATTCACTTTTTTCCTGTGTGTCAGGCTTCTTTCCTTCTGCCTTCATCTTCATGCTTTCCATCTGTCCTTCTGCCTAACCATCCTTCCTCACAAATTCACATATCTCTTTTCTTCCCAAATTTTGGCTGGATCTCCATGTCTTCTGTGATGTGCGCTTTTGTAAAGCCTTGTGCTAACACCTGGCCAGGATGAAAGCTTGACCACATGCAGCTGCCTGCAAGAACCAATTGATGCAGCAATTTTATCACATTGGCCAGAAGACAGGCACCACGCATGTGTATCTTCCAGATGTCCCAGGACTTGTCCTAGGGCTCTTAATGTGCTCTCTGAAAGCCGGTTGTAGGAGAAAGGCAGCTCCATGTGGTGTATTAAATGCCTGTTGTTTCACATGCCTCAAATTGAGCAAAAATGTTGGTAATGGAAAAAATACTATCACAAAGAAATCCTTCTTAGTTATCCAATTTGTGCAATATCTTACTATAGGGGGAAAACAACTGTTATCTGCCTTGTAAAGGTTAATATAATAATAAGCAGATACTGACTTCTATTGAAATGAACATGATGATTTATTGACCCAAGAGGTAAATATTCAGTGAAGCAAAGCCAGGGTCAATACTTACCATGACGAGAATAAATTCTTATATTTTCTACGATGGGGAGACCATACAGACCAGTCACCACTAAAATGTCAGCTGCTTTGGTGTTGGCTGTTGCCATTTGCAGTGAGACAGCTAAATATGGTAGACTACCAACAGGCACTTCACCTTGTTTTTTTAGAGAAAATGTCAATACAGAAACATTTTCTTTGGATGTTTTTGTTCTTCAAAATACTTTATTAAGTATTTAAAAGTATTTTCCTAAAACCCAACCAAACAAAAAAAGCAACTCCCAAGGGTTACAGTAGTTTTGAATTGCTAGGTGTATTTCTTGAATAACTGTTATAATTTTATTGTGTTTTATTTTACTTTATTAGATAAACACTCAGCTTCCAATTTCTAAGCCTAGCAACTTTAAACCCAATTAGAGATTTTACTGCACACGTATTCATTTTGATTGCAAAGCCATTTTTCATTTAAGAAATGCTTCAACACAGAAATGTCAAGCATCTCTTGTAGTTACCATGGATAAAGACAGTCTCTGAACGTTGGCACCTGCTGCAGTGCTCCCTTCAGTGAATGGCATCCTGCTTTTGCTGCTGCGATGGACCACACTGATGCTGGGTGGGTTTTTGGGAACAGGGAGATGCAGCGGGTCAGTGCATACGGATAACTTGTGTTTGTCTGGGCTGCGATGGGTAGCACTCTTCTACAAGAAGTGTTAGGTGTGTCCTCCAGTCTGCCAGGCAACGTGCTGGGGATCACAGCCGTTTTCTTGCTGCATGCGCCCAAAACATGATCCTGCGAGATTATATCTGTCAGCTGCTCTCACCTGGGAGAGAAACGTAAATTCCTGTCTTGCAACACGTCAAGGGCTTGTTTCACTGGTGATGGGGATGGTAGGAACCATAAATACACTTGGGGGGGGGGCGAGGGAGAGGAATTGCACTATCTGTTATCCAACTTGAGCAAAATGACATGAACAAGGATATTATTTTAGAAAGTTTATCTCTTTTGTATCTATGGTGACAAGATCCTTATCGGAGTAAGACAGACTCACAGGCTGTCTGCTCCTTGTTATCTCAGTGTAGGATGACAGTATAAGTATCATGGCTAGAAATGTTATCTATCCTTTATTATTTCACTTGTGAGGTGCTAACAAGAGTGTTATCAGGATGTTTACAATCAAAACACGTGCAGCTCAAGTGATAAAAGGGAGAACAGACATCCGATCTCCAAGGATATGAAGACAATGCAGCCTTGAGCAGGGGGAGATGGATCTTATTATTGAAAATGGTTTGGCAGGCTGGGAATGGACAAACAAGCCTGGATGACTGTTCAGATCATAAGCTTGAGAGATGGGTTGGGGGAGACACACACACACATAGTCTTGCAGAAAATGAAAAGGTGATCGTATCAACAGCACTCTCAGCTAAAAGAGAAATATTTCCAATAATTTTTTTTTTTTTTTTCTGTACTCTCTTCTCACTTGGAGTGGTGATATGGCAAACTGTCAGGACCAGCAAGTGGGGTAGAGTTGCTTCAAGTCAGTCAGAAAAAGTCTCTTTTTTCAGAGAAAGCTTACCCAGGCTTGGAGGGTGGAGAACAGACAGCTGCCAAGGTTACTTATCAGGAGTTCAGTTAGATTAATTTCTTATCTTGTTCAGGTCAGTGCTGTGTTAATTTAGGGGGTGCACAGACACAGGGTTAGTGGTGACCATAAACCTTATCCAAAATCTCCTTAGGGACAGAGAAGCTAACTCCCTAAAGGACTTAGAAATCTAACCCTGGGACGCTTCTATTGCTGGTAATTGAGGGGAGTTCAAAGACGTCCTAGACATCAGATTCTCATTAGTCTACAACTTGAGCAAATCAGGTGCAAAGTGGTGTCAAATTCTGATCATCTCATCTGACACGAATTGTCCTCATTTGTTAAAGATGGGGTTGTGCAACACTCCATCCAAATCCAGGTCTTACTCCTGGAGGAGGTTGTGTTCTCGCATAGAGTCCATTGGCTGGTTTTCTGTTGTAGAGATTATGGCAGGGGACAGTTCATGTCTTCATTCCACTCGATATCAAAGTTCTCTAAGCCAAGCTTTGTGTCTTTTATCCCACAAAATAATATGTTTTTCTATCATCTTTCCTCACTTGCTTGTCTGTCCCATGACATGATGGGACACAGAAGCTTATGCCCTCAAATGGAGAGCAAGCAGTGGGATCTGTAGTGGCCTCTGAGCCAGGAGAGGACCCAAACTGAAGGCACAAACTCCAGCACCAGGTTTCCCGCTCTCCCTTGGGAAGGAGATGTGGAGGGTGGAGGGTGTCTCTGTGGGACATAGACGGGGGCCAGGTATTGTGAGGGACAATGGAGGATGCAAATGGTGTTCTCCTAGTGACAATGCCACCTCTGAGCATCTCAGTTTGACTGTAGGGCTGGCTGAAAATGGAAAGTAGGTAGCTTCTTCAGATAACGGGGAGGGAATGAACATGAACTTCTTATATGCAGCATTATTCTGCATTAGCCTGTCTGCTTAACTCCATATTCATCTTGGTTTGGGTATCACGTAAAGCAAACTACTTTCAACCTGTCTAAATGAGTCTTGCATCACTCTCTAATGGCTGTCAACTACTGGTAACCCTTCTTCACCTGTGGGAACCGGCAGCAACACCTCTGCCTTGTTTATGAGAAATAATCTCTGGTTGTAATACATGGTGGGTTTTTTTTGTTTGAACCCCTAGCTTTGGAGGGCCAGTGGGGCCATTTTTTATGGTAATATATGACCCACCGCTCCTCTCCTGCCCTTCATCTCTCACACCTTTAATTGCACTTGTGTTTCTGAAGCATATGGAATTCATTATTCAGCAAACAATGTCCTTTGCAATATCAGCCTTAATTAACTGCTCCCCTCTGTATTTTCTTGCTCTTATCCCCTTCAAATCTACATGCTGAGACAAGCTGACAGCCCCCCACATGCATCAGTGCCAGCCAGTGAGCCATGACCAGATAAGAAGAAATGGAATTCCTTATCTCTTTTTTATAAATACATACAAATACACACACAAACACACAAACCTGGAAAAGGTCAAGGTTACTGGGAAGGGAGAAGGCCCTTCAAGACAACAAAACCCCCTTCTCTTTTTAAGTCTCCATAGCAACTAGATGGAGCATCATGGGATGTCAGGATGAGAGAGGACTATTCTTTTCCTACAACACTGTTTCCACTTCATTAGACTCTTTATCAAGTATCTCTGCACTGGGCTGAGTATATTTTTTTGTGTCAGGGAGCAGTGCAGGTTACTCAAAAGTATGCGACCTTTTCAGTGGGACTTTGGGAGTTCCTTGTGGGAGTTGCATCCTCTTCCCTTGCCTTCCTCCCCCACAGCCCCCTTGTCTCCAGTTCACATGACCTTCTAATCAAAACRTGTGGCTGGTGAGGTATGAAGGGTTTCTTTAAAAAGAGAAAGGGGGGGAAAAAAAGAGAAGAGTATGAGAATGTCCTTCACTGGCACTGGAGGTGTCAAGACCCTAGCTGTCAGAGCTGTGCATCTGTGGGGAAGATTAATGACTCTGCTTAGAGGAAATCCAAATAAAATAGAAGAGAATAAATAGCAAGTGTGGGTGATGAGGGGAAGGGTAAGGAAGGAGCAAGGGAGTGTGACGGGACAGAAGTAGGTATTCCTCAGTCTTGGAAGTGTTTAAGTTGCCCGTGGAGGAGCAAGTTAGCATAGGAAAGCTCTTTAGATTTAGTCCTGTGGTCTTGAAGTGATGCGGCTGTGTGTATTGGTCTGTGAGCGTGCTTATAAAGCACTAGTTGTACTAAGATGCAAACACTGTATATTTTTATCTTAGCTTCCCTGGGAAAGCATCCACCATAGAGAAGCCTTTTGGTTTTGGCTTCTCACCACATAGCCTGCTTCCTCCTCAAGGTGTCTTGAATTGCTTTGCAAATAGATGCAGTGGTTGTTCTTAGGAAAATTCAATGCCTGTTTTATGTCAGGCAGTGGCACATAATGCAGCTTGGAGGCAGGCTTGGTTCTGCCATGAAGTGGTTTAAACCTTGCTGTGGATGGTGGGATTGCACTTACTTGCACCACAGGTGAAGTTGGACCTTGGACCTGGCCTTCCTGAGAGAATCAGCGTATTGTTACTGACTTTAGCTTTTAAGATGATCGTCTGGATCTTCACTTCTTCCAGGGAGCCATTACATGACAGTTTGCGGCTTAATTTGAGCAGACTTCACACCACGAGAACCCAGCTGAGCATCTTACCACAACAGCTCATGGTGTGAAACTCCGTATGTTTGAAATCATATAAATTGGGCAAGGAGAGGGGCTTGTTAGCATTGATGACTGATGAGGCCAAAGTCATTTAAATAAGTGTTTGTAAAGAGCTTTGAACCTGGGCACACTTAGACTGTGTGCTCCTGAGCTAGAAGATTTACATGGGTGTTTTTAGGGGGGAAAACCATTAAAAAAAAAAAGCTCTGCACTTACAGTAGGAGTCAGAGTTATGAATATCCCAGTCTAGCTGCTTCAATTCTCATAGGAGTAATTTTGAAATGGGAAATTCCATTAAATCATAATAGGGCTCTTAAGTAGTTTCCTCTGATGAATTTGTGGCACTCTGCAAGTCCCATAATTCCCAATATACAGATGAGGAAACAGGTTAAGTGACTTAGCCAAGGTCATGTAGCAAATCAATAACCACTCCAGCCCGTGCAGGCAGCACCTCTCTCATTGACTTCATGTGACTCTTGGCTTCAGTGAGCATGCTGTCAGTGCTTGCCAAATGGGAATAATCGTCCCTGCCACTGTCCCAGTCCCAGCGATGGAAACCCTAGGTCTGAAATGTTGAATTACATTGCTAAACAGCTACATCTGTGTTCAAACATAGCTGGGTAGGGGAGTGCGGTCACAGGGTTTCTTCCTCCCTGTGTGTACCTGCAGCTCCCTGCATGGAGACTTCTGCCAGTTCCTGCTGCTGCTGCTCCCTGCAAGCAGCCGGGCTTACGGCAGGGGGACCGCTGGCAGAAACCCCCACATCATCATGACTTGCTCTTCTGCATGGGTGAGAAGGTCTTGGAGGGGAGGTAGGTGCATCTTACGCCAGGGTGTTACAGCTCTGCTGCCTTTGCAGCTCTAATGAAAGTCACATCATCTCAGGTGAGGCTTGGCCATGCAGGCTGGGGTGTTTGGTGGTCTCCCACCCCAACCAGAGCAACGCTGCCTAACTGTCCCTGACAGACGGGTCTCAGGATCCTCAAATACAGAGACTCAGCAGTCTCCTGGTCCCCCTGCTGTCCCAGTTTAACCCCGTGTCCTCTGCCATCTGTCACGGCACTGTTGCTTTCCTGTGGCATGGCAAGCAGCAGTCTGAATCCCATGCACTCCATCTGTGTGAGGTGCTCTGGTTGCACTCCACAGCATGTGTCTTATCATCTGTGGTATCTCTCTTGCAGGTGGTGCGATGTTGGGGCAGGAGCATCTTTCCCGTGGCTGCAGGAAATTGCTGCACATGAGACCTGTTGGCTGTCACAAGGGTGAGAGCTTCTGCCAGCATCTGTGGAAGACTTGTCTACCTGTTCTCCTTCCTCCCTTCCCGCTGCTTGACTCTTACCGCCTATGTTTCAGCTTCCTCTACTCACCGCTTTTGTCTTGGGTTCATGAAGGGAAAAGTACTAGTAGTTTGGGGGTATTTCAGGTGTGGGGATTTGTGTGTTCAATCTAAGTTTGCTTCCCACAAGCAGCTGGTCCTGAGGAAAAGGGTTGTTTTTCCCAGGATCAGGCAGACTGTAATTCTGGGACTCTTAGGTTGCTTATTCCAGTAATGCTGATGTTCACCTATGTGTCGTCTTTATCTCTTGTTACTCTTCCCCACGCTGCTAGCTGGAGTCACATGGGAGTGAGAGATGTTGGATGTAGACATCTAGCATCGCCCAAGCAGGAGCATTTCTCTGTCTGGCAGTGACTTGCTTCCCTGTTCTTTTTCTGCAGGTTTTCTTTAGCTAATTCATAGCTATTTGAATTGCTGATTCTGCTCTTGCTGTTACTGTGGCCAGGTGCTAATGATCTGGCTCTGTTTCCTTTCCCAGGTAAATGGTACAAAAACACAGCGAGTAAACTGGAGCCTGCTGTCTGAACGAGCGTGTTGGGATTAACCTGCTGCCAAATGGCTTCACTGCATTTTCTGTAGTGCCTCCTGCAGCCCTATCGGATGGTTTTCCAGAAGGCTGAAGAGGAGAGGTTAATGATAAGCTGTTGTTCTCGATGCCAGGCTCCTTTCTACTTTGCTGTAAGGTCTCTCAAGGATGGCATGTATTTCATGTATGTCTCTCTCTGCTTTCTGATCAGCATTTCTACATGCATTTGACACTTGCCAGACCTCTGACATCCCTACTACCGTTCAACTTAACCTGCAGAAAAGGAGCTCTCAAGAACACTGCAGGTAGAGTCAGGGGCAGGAGGAAGCTCAGCGGCCTCCAGTACTACCTGCCATAGCTTTATGGCACCTCTGGCTTTCCAGCTACTCCAGAAAGGTCCTGACCTAATCTGGAGAGCCCCTCTGCATCATGGCCCCGGTGCTGTGCCTGCATTGCCAGCGCTGAGCTCTGTGCTCAGCCTTTCTCGGGAGCCCAGCAGCAGAGGAGGCAGCATGGCACTGGCTCYGGTGTCTGCCCATCCTGGTGGGTTGATGGATGGGAGCTCCTGCAGAGGAAAGCTTGGTCTTATATAGCTCCTGGAGGCTATCCAAGCCTGACTTTGAAGTTGGCAAAGTGGCTAGATTGTTTTGATGCTTTTCATGTCTTTGAGCAGTTTTCTGAATTTATTTTGGGGTGAAGATCTCAGCACCCCGCGCTGATGCTGGGAGAATGCTCTGGGACAGAAGCATCTGTGAAGACAACCCCCCTTTCTGCAGTGCATGGCAAAACACCGATATTTCAGATTCAGTGGGAGGCATGGGAGATATTTTGGACTGTAAACTGTGGCTTTAAAGAAAACCGCTCAGCAGTGGTTTGAGGTTTCCTTCCTGAAGCCTTACTGACTTTGAATACATATTGTGTCTCTTTTTGTATGCAGGCTCTACAGCAAGACAGAATTGTTCCAGGGATTATTATGACCGCAGGTATTAGCTGTTCCTTTTGTATGAGGGATGACTTAGGCCCCCATTCCCTGCCATCATGCTGTTCGATTTCACCTTCATTCACATCATGGCATTTCTGAAAAAGCTGCTTGTTTTATATAGCAGCTGTGTTGTCTTAATGCAGCTGTAATGTGTGTTTGTCCAGGCATTGCCTTTGGGGGACAGCAGGACTAGGAAGACGTTTTATTAGATCATTCACAAGTCCTAATAATCTCTGAGTCTCTCTAATATCTTTGGATGCCAGCTGTGCTGCTTTCACTTTGTGGGATGGCGTTGTAACCTGAAGATGAGAAATCGCTTGTGTATGATCCTCATCTGTTTCATCTTGGTTTTAGCTCTCCCCTCCTGGCTGTTTCCAGCAGTCAAAGAGGAGTTAGTCTTTGTATGCTAGATCATAAACCATATATGGGGAGTTCAGWCATATAGCGTAGCAGCATCAGAGAGGATCCTAACTGCTTGGAGCATTGTTTGTGCAACTTGCTGGTGGCACTGGAGATCTTCCCCTGCAGACTGGATCCCAGGGAGTGTTCCCATCCCCACACCTCCAATTGCCAGTGTCAGGATCACGGTAAGGCTGCAGCTTCCCTGGCTGCAAAGTGCGTGTTTTGTGTGTGTTCCACTTCCAGAGCTAGAGTTTGCTGAATCCTTTTGCTTTTGCCATAGGAATTAGTATTTCCTCAGTCACTTGTATTTGGATGTGAGCTCTCCAACCAGTAGTGCATTTGCTCAGTGGCATGCAAATGTTTTGATTTTTTTGTGAGGCTCCTTTGCCTTGCAGTTTATCCTGTGATGGGGACATTTCTAGACCAGAAATGTCTGTTGCTGTCATAATGATTTTCTTTTAATGCAGTGCTATTGTAGTGTATTGCTATATTGCTCTCCTCTCACCCAGTTGTGGTTGTAGTGTGCTTGAGAGCCATCCCACTCCTTCAAATATCATTTGATGTTTTCTCTTGCAGAGATGATGTGGGGATTGTGGAGGTCACTCCCTCTTTCAGTTTCTCGTTGCATGTGTGTCTGCTGTATGTTCATTTCCTGCAGCTTTTGCATTGCAGCTTCATGGATGAAGTTGTATTTTAGGCTCATGTAGCAGCTTCTGCACTGACTGTACCGCTGAGTATTTCAGTCTCTGTAGCTTCCCTTGGCATTCAGCTTATGACTCGTATTGTCTTCATGGTATTGTGACTGGTAGAGTTGTTTTAATTTGGCTGTATTTAGTACATCTTTGTTCCCTTCCTCACAGAGCATTGGGGAGGCCTTTGCTGTTCAGCATGTTCACCAATGTTATGCTTCACCTGCCTGCTTGTTTGTGAACTGCTGGTTTCATAAAACAGCCTGGAAATCGATGCAAACCATATCCTTGGGCTCTTCCAGTCCATGTTCATAGCAAACGTGCAATACTGTGTTGTCCGAGCAGCTCCTTGCCCCTTTATTAGGCTGCTTTTTGTAATGCTTAAAGTGTTTAGTGTAATGCATAGGGGTTTTCTTGTTCCTCGGTTATTTCATAGAAGTCTCCATTCAGGGAATTTCCTGCTGCTTTTTACTTAATTGTGTTTATTTCAGTTGCTCTCAAAGGCCACCTGAAGTTGGACATCATTGAGCTGAACACACACCAGGGTAGGGAGTGGGCATGATCCAAACAGGTGTGACCCCTAAAATTGGGAAGGTACCTGTTACAACTAGATCCAGACTGTGTTTTCATCAGGGGCAAACCAGGCAAACAGCAACTTCTCATTCAGCCCTGGAKAGCTGTTCATTGCATGGCTTGGAGCAGCAGCCTGCGTCTCGTTTCTCCCTCTGTGCTGGGCTGCGTCTTTGCTTTTGCACAAGACCCTTGCATGCTTTTCCTGAGCTGTTGTCTGAGTCAGCTTTTCTACTGCAGGCCCGTGCAGTTCAGACTCCAGCTGTTCATGCGTCTTGGTGGCATTTTCTGGGTCTCCCCTTTGGGCTTTTGCATCTTTTGTGCCTACTATACACAAAGCTAAGGGTACCTCTTTTGAGGTTTTTTCCTGTGGTGGGCTCGTTATGCTGTTTAGCAGCATGAAGACACATTTAACATCAGGTCTACAAGGGCAGAGATGAGACCTTTTGCATTTGAGGTTTATGTGGGTCAAAAATGTCTTTGTGGAGCCTATCCAGGGTTTTATGTGTTTTGTTCTCGGCTTGCTGCTGWCATGACCAGAGGCTCTCACAACATGAAGCAGCCTTTCCCCACTGCACCTTAGCAGCGTGCTTGCTGTCGCTTTGTTTCCTCCTTTATCCAGCCCCTCTTGTAATTTCCTAGTTTTCCCATAGTGAGCTAAAGAATGTCCTGTTGCTGAACACAACCCTTTTCAAGGCCACCAGCTCAGGGACAGGGTTTGGGGCTACTGCTCTACTAGCAGTTTCCCCYGGTTTTTTGGGTTTTCTTTCTTGCCACATTCATACCTTTCCGCTTTCATGTACCTGCAGGAGCTGACTTGATTCTGACACTGAGTTCAGTCTCCAAACATAAAAGAAGAGAAAGTCAGGACAGAAAGACATTTAGGCTTTCTTCTTCCTCCACACCTGCTGTTCTCGCTCGTCAGGCACTTCCTAAGGGTAGAGTTCTCCAAGTTCCTAGTCATTACCCTTTATATAAGCATAATATAGTACTGTAACACTCCCTATGGGGAAGCTATCTATTGTAGCAATCTGTAAAACAAAAGCTGGATTGATCCTTCTCCCATTACTCCCCAAAAAAAGCTGCATGCTGTTCCTCAAATGGAAAGGCTGAAAGCCTTCATCAGAGGGTAGTTCGTTTTTACATGACATTTTTTTTACACTCAAGCAAAACTGAAAGCAAGGCATAATTTGAAACAGCTAAGCTAGCCGTTAGAGCAGAACCACACAAATAAAATGCCTGGGATGATGTAGTTGAATACGTTACAGTTAGAAAAATGACAGTGTACAAGGAACAAGGAAAACTAGACAGATGAATGTGAATCAGTAAGGAGCAGACTTCCAAGGCAGAAAAATCAAATTGAGAGCGTAGACCATTATATTTAAAGGAATCAGGTAAGAAGTACACTAAATTGTACCTTAAATGACAAAACAAGTGCCTCCACCTCCAGGCAGAGTGGATAGAGCAGTGGCTTGGGACCCGGGAGACCCAGCTCCCAGTTGTGTCCTTGCCATTGGGCTTCGTGACCTTGCTCAGATCACTGTATGTCCTTGTGCATTAGCTTCTGTGCCTGTGAAACAGGCCAGGCACCTGACATAAAAGATGCTTTTTAAGATCTGCAGATGTGACTAGCTCTAAAAGAGCTAGCTGAAGGTCCTTTCTGTATGGACTGTCTTGGCACCTGTCATCTTCCAGGGATATTGCTGATMTCTATTATATGGGGATGCTTCTTTGCTTTTTTTTTTCCAGAAAGCAAAGGGCTGTACAGGGTGTGAAATGGTTTTGCTGATGTTGAATTTTTAAAAATTAACTGTGCATGATTATATCCAGGAAACTAAGGCTGAAGAACTATACTTCACATATAGTGGCTCTTTGCAGTTGTGAGAAAACATTGCATGGTTTTGGACCTGCCTAGGAAAATCTGAGCGGGAGGAATTTGTGTATTTTTAAAATCAAGCCCCTGTTTTTCCTGGACAATCTTGGAGGTCCCTGCGTAACTCAGAACTTAAGGTCACACTTCTTGAGATGATTATGAAATGCCCCAGATGCTCAGTGTGATAGTCTAGACAAGGCAGCTGAGGGAGAGATGCAGAAAGAAGTTCCTCCAATTGGTACGGACAAGAAAAGCCCTTCAGATGGACAGCTTCCAGGCAGGGCTTCCCTTCGGTGCTTCTACCTTTCCACTTGTGTAGAGAAGAGACTGATCCCAGCTAAGTCCTACCTAAGGATCAAACTCATGGTCACAGGTGAACCACTCTGTTCAAATCCCATGCAGCTGATTCCCGCAGCCCCACATCTGAGGTTGAAACATCAATAGTTCTCATAAACACATTAAATGAATGATAAGGAAAAGTCCTCCAGCGGTCGCTGAGATGCACAATCTTTTGCTGGGAGTATAAGCCAACACATGCTTTACAAAAGGCAAAATTGATCTGATCGTTCCCATAAGAACCATATTATAATTCTTAYGTTAGTGATATAAAATTGAAGGAAATGCATTATCTGTTATTCCAGGTTTAGACATATAAAGAGTTACTGAGCAGCACCTGCTCTGAGCATGGCAATGGTGAGTTATGTCCTTTTAACAAACTTGTGTCACATTTATTGTAGGCTGAAAGTAAGCACGTGGATGGTTACCATAAGGCAGCCGGCACATAGTAACTTGTTATCTAGGTGAAACATCCTCTTATGCTGGAGTTTGACTGGATCCAAGATTAACTAGTATAACTACACACAAAATTTCTTGTACCATCCCCAATAACATGGGAGCTTGGGTACTTTTTTAATCACTCATTAAAACCCTTAAAATTAAATATAATTAATGAAATCAATAAAAAAGATTAATTAAATTAGTGAACACCAATATTAGAAGCTAGGGTGTGACAGTGTTGAGGGAATCTTGACTTACCCTGTCCAGATAGATTTACTTACAATGCCGATTGGAAGGCAGTTTGTGTTGGGGTCTTGGGTGCACCAGCAGACTCTGCAGCCACTTGTCTCCGAGGGGTCTGGCTGCCTGTGCTGGGGCTCAGCTCTGGTTAGGTTACAGCTCTAGCCTCGCACAGGGTGCTGTGCAAAAAGCTGTGGGATAGCTTGCTGGGGCTTCCCTTCCCATTTCAAAAGCTGCACTTCAGATCAGACTCTTCTTCTTGAGCCATCCTGCCTGGCTAGGTACCTCCCTGCCAGTAAGCGGGGACCATACAAACCATGTCAGAAGTTAAGCAAGATCTGCTGGAGCCTTTTCTGCTGAGTCTAAAAGGAGCCAGGTTCATTTGACTTCCCTACAGCTTTCAGCTGCTGTTCTGGTCCAGTTCCCCAAGCTAAAAATTTGAGCTGGGTATGGATGGAGTGAGTTTCATCCTAATGAGTAACTTGCTAAATGGTCTTTTCCCTTGTTATTTTGTGACTGCACCAAGCTTTCACCTTGCTTTGTTGATCTCTGACAGACGTGAATCAAGTCAGTGGGCTGAAAGGTAGCAGGCAAACACAGGGACAACCTGAGGTGGTGACTCAGAGCAAACATGCTTTTAGGTGTTTAGGTGTATGGGGATAAAGAGCTTTAGAGCTAATCTAAAGAGATGAAAACCTCTAAATCTAAAGTGATGAGATACCAGTGGAAATCCAAGGTGCTCAGCATTTTAGTGGAGGTACACAGACCTCACAGTGCCAGGGAGGAGAGTCTGGTTTTGCTTGATGCCAGAATGTGTTACACCAAGTAGAGACTGGGAAAGATCATAAAGAGACAAATTCCCTTGGGCGCCGAATGGAGGACTTAGAGAAGAAACGGGTGCCAATCTGGGAAATAGCTGTGATGGCAGATGGGAAAAATAGCCAGTGAATTGTCCCACAACTTTGATCTCTTTGTGACCATCCCAGCTTATAGTGCTCTGTGTGGTAGAGTTGCACCCAGGCTCCTGGTCATGTTTTACCAGCTGCCTGGTTAGGAGATGCTCTTACATTGTTGGTCTCTGTAATGGATCTCACATTTGCTACTTGCTGAATGCTATTAATGCTTCATGTTTTCCGGACAACTTTATTTCTGAAGGTGTGTTAAATCTGCTTGGGGCTGTGTAGATCCCAGCTATCTCAACCATGCTTAGAAGGGGAAAAACCACCTCACCGTCTACCACAGTCAGTTGAGTTGTCTCTCTTTCACTAACTTGGTTTTTCCATAATTCTGGAGGACTCTTCTCCCCTTCACTCTTTAACAAATATTCTGTTTTTTACCAAAGGCTTTATTGTTGAAGATGTTCAGCGTGTCCAGGGACTTYCACTTCACTTAACAGCCTCAACCTACTATCACACCCATCACAACTTGCTTGCTATGGAAGGTGTTACAGTGCCTGTTTGGTTGGCAAGTCTCCGATGTGGCTCCATACAGCAGCTCCTAAGAAAACCTTTGCACATAATTTTCTTTGGGTTTGGTTTTTTGTTTGTTTGGGTTTTTTTCCTGTCATTAACTTTGGTTTATCCAAAACGAGTGCTCTGGCTGCTGTAAATATTAGTTAAAATCTTCTTGAGTGGCTAGTGTTCTACAGTCATCTCTTTCAGCAGTTTTTTTTGGTCTCTGGTAATGTTTATTTGGTAATGTTTATTTTGGTAATGGTTTGTTTATTTGGTAATGTTTATTTTGGTCTCTGGTAATGTTTATTTGTTTATCTGGCATTTCCTCTTGTCTCTTCTAGCTATATTTTACTGTTTTCGTCTTTTGCTTTATGACAGTTTGCTGCTGGTTTTTGGAAGAGCTTTTCAGTGAATTAACTTGGGAGTTAATACCGACCTGCTTCCTTGGCTTCAGCAGCTGCTCGTGCCCTGGCACATCCCGATCTGGACGCTAATGCTGTAATGAATTTTTTGTCAGCATTTTGCAGTCAATATTTTTGGCTGTTGCTGTATGTCATTCATTTCTGGCATAAGCTCCCCTGTGATATTCTGAGTGTGAGATGAAACATTCATCCACACAAGTGGTTGGTCTGGGTCCTGTCGGGGAAGTTCCTGGGGGGTGGAGAAGACCTCAGCCCATGGGGCTTGCCTGGGGCAGTGCTAGTTACGAACCCATGTTCTCTAATTTCTGAGTTGTCCTAGGAGACTACTTCACYCTTTGCAGGATGATTTAGGAGGATGTGCTGTTCAGGATTCCTGTTCAAGTGTTATTTATTAGTTTTGTAGTATCTTCCAGGCTGCTTGCTTCAGTGTCGTGTTGATTCTCTGGGGACAAAGAAAACAAAAGAAGGAAAACGCTCGCAGGAGTGATAAAACAGGAGTATGACTAATATCTTCTCTCTCTCTCTGTAGTGTTTTTTCACAGATCAAAAATCAATTAAGGATGAATTTCACTGGGAACTCTTTAAACAATGTAATATTTCATTAGAGATTATTGCAGACTCTTTCACATTTGCAGCCCAGGTGTGAATTACAAAATTAGCCTGATTCTTTTAATAATTTCCTCAGAAGTAACATAACTCCAAGCACCCTGTGTTTAGTGCAAGCTGTGCAGCTGCTGTTGGAAAAGGTGTATTTATTGTCTCCCCCCGCATTCCGATGACACAAGACTGAAGGAATGGGTTTCTTAGTGTGATGGCAGCCTGGCTGGGCAGAGGGTTGTGGACTGGAAGGAGATGATAATTGAAGAAAATAAGAGTCTGATGTTATAGGAGAGCTAGACAGGGACTTTGAGATGAGTGGATTTGGTTTTTTCCCAATCACTTCTTGAGCTGTGTGCTACTGGCATAAGCCTCTAACTGTGTGAAATGTCCGTGTTTCTATAACTTGCCATCTTCTTCCGTGGTTTCTGGATCTGTCCCTCCTGCTGCTAAACCCTGTTACACTGAGCTAGGAGGACTCTGGTAGTGCCAGTGCATTGTCACTGGCATCTGGATTCCTAACTGCCTTGGGTCCTCTGGGCACAGCTCTCCCTCCAAAATGTTCTTTTCCTGAAGGCATGAAGAGCTGAGCAGCGTGGCTTCCTCTGCTCCACTGCAAACTCCCCCTTTCAATCATTAGTCCTCCCTAGGAATTGCCCTTTTCAGTATCCATTTGCTACTTGGTACATCTTTCCTTATTCACAACCTGGTTATTGATTTTTATTTGAATATCATCTGTCTTACTGAGACTCAAGGAGTCAAGATTTGGAGGGAGAGGTAGTGTCTTTTATTAGTTCAAGTGTGATATAGTTGGGTGAGGGTGAAATAGATGAGCTTTTGGGATGCACAAGGGCCACTTGAGATTTCTTCACAGGCTCAATATAGGGTGTTTGCATATCCAGAAGGCTGACTGCTTTCCCCACCTGAGCAGGTGCCTTACTTGAAGATGTTACCTTTCCCTGTAAACTTCACCTTCCTCTTCTCCTAACACCATGACAGCTACAACAGCCCAACTACAGAAGCTCAGCCCCCTCCTTCTGATACTCTCCTCCCTCTCACTTGAAGTCAGTAAGACCTGGATTAGAGTTGTAAGAGAAACCTATACAACGATATATATCTGTGTTTGTTTCACTCTACCTCCCTTTTTTTCATTTCTTGTCCCCTGACATCAGTTGGTTTCTCTGCATTTTTTGCTTTCTGCATAGCTCTCCCCTTCTCCAAGAGAGCATTGAGGGTTAGCTTGGTCAGGTTGATATCTGGCACTGCAGGGAGGACCCAGTAAAGGCAGTTGCTAAAAAAAACCCTCTGCAGAAACCCACTGGCCATAGTTGCTTTCCTAGAGAACAGTAAGAAGAGGCAAGCAGTTATCATACTTCCCTTAAGTACTCTCTTCGGCTCTAATTATTTTCAGCTCAGGATATTTTCTGTGTCTGATAAGACTCATCTGTCTAATAATCCTTGCTGGATCTCCTTCTAAGTACTTGCCCAGCCTTGCCTTGAACCCCTGTAAACTTTCCGCACCCCTGTCTTCTTACAAACATCTACTGCCTGTTACATGATGAACAATCTCCTTTCATTTGCTGTGGACCTGTCTGATTACTTTCCTCTGATACTGCTAGTTCTTGGGTTGGACAAGATGGTTTAACAAGTAATCCCCACCCACCCCTCCAGTGGACTCAAGATTTTGTAGACCTCTGTTAAATCCCCCTCACCTGCCTCTTTTCTAGGCTGAAGCATTCCAACCCATTGGGCTGTTTTTTATGAAGAAGCCGTTCCAGAACTTATATCGTACTTGTCCTTCTGTGAACCTTTCCCTGCTGTATTCCTTCTGCTTTGCACCACTGTAGCTATGCAGTGACACTATCCATATAGTTTACCTGGCTGCTAAAGAGACTTTTGGGGCACTTTGTGTTGCTGGAGTGACCAGAATTAGCTGCATGTTTTGGAGAAGCTGGCCCTTATTTGCAAAGGCTTTTATTACATGAACCTTTTCAGCGAAACGGCAATTATTATGAAAACTGAAAGAGGACTCTCTGCAGCTTCTAATTACAATTCTGCCTGCATTGGATTTGAATGCCATTTGCTATTTAGGGAACATTTGAAAATGCATTTTGGGAGGTGTCTTTCACTTCATTTATGGTGGCTAACATTATTTCTAATGCTAAAGGAAATTTAAAAGTGCTTCCTGCTTAGAATCAATTAGTTTTAATGAAAGAAAAAAAAAAGGTTGCTGTATGCTGGCCACATGGCAGCTTCACTGTAGAGAGAGGAAACCAAAGTGTCTGTATGAAGTGCCAGGGTGGTATGCTTATGCTGCTTTGTCAGTTCAGCTGCTCCCAGAATGAGTTGGTATAGCTTTGTTGGCCTTTGAAATGGGAGACACGAGTGATCAAGCTGCCAACCAAGCTGGGTCTGCTCTGAGGAATCTCCTAAAAATGCTCAGTATATCTGATGTGTACACTGATAATTTAATTCAGATGGGCTGATTAGGTCATGTGCCATTTATTCTCTTTACCTGTTAGAAGTTCAGCAAAGTGCAAGGGGTAAAGGCTCATGAGAATTTGGTTTTGGGAGCTGTGGTTTCAGGATCTGGGAACTTCTGGTTAACCCAGTCATGTACATTCGATTCAGATCAGATGCTGGCATGTTGTTTCACCTCTTGTTGAAATATCCAGATCTCATGACACAGGGTTTATGTTGGCCAAGGAAAAGGAGTCGACCTAGAATAAAACCTGCCATGACACGGTCTGAGCAGATTTGAGTCTCTAGCAAGAGCCTGAACTGAGTCAGTACCTTGCATCCCATACAAGGGGCACTAGAACAGGATTCACAGTACCATCAAATGATGCCTGTGAGTACTTTCTTGTGCTTGTGTTTGTATTTACATTATCCTGCTTGGAAACATGCACAAGTAGATCAAAAAAAGCGGTCTAGTGGATTCCAGCATTAAGTCAAGTGACTATTGGATTTTTTCAAGGGCTCACCCAACTCTACCAAAAAGCGGGTTGTTACATGTTAGTCTGGAGCACTTTTGTTCAGCCTCAGATGTTTTTATTCCCTTTATGGTATTTACTAAAAGAACAAGAAAATAAGGTGGCATCGTGCAAAAATTAGATGTTCTGAATGAGAGTGCTACATTTTGGCTTTTCCTCAAACACGAGTGTGATACCTTGCCCCCTTTTAAGTCAAGTATCAGTTTAGAAGAATAGAAAGTAAAAGAATAACCCCCCTAAATCAAAATCCCACTGAAAGAAAACACTACATTGCACGATTTTCCTCCTCTGTGTGTGGGGAGAGGTGGCAAGGGGAGGTCGGGACAGAAGGACGCGAGAGAAGGTACCATGTGTGATGGATGTTAGTCATGCTGTTTGACATTTAAGCTGCACTCACATGGCATTGGTGAGGATGAGGAGACATAGAAACATAAACAGAACTTTAAATAATTGACCGTAATTGAACTTGCTCATCCAATCCAGTTTTACCTGCTCATGCAACAGCAGTTCTTTTATTTTTTTCTTCTTCCTTTTGTTTGTTTGTTTGTTTGTTGTTTTCTTTTAAGGTGCATATTATTAAGGTGTCTAGTAAAGCATTTTATTTAATCTCTGGGAAACATTCCTAACTTGGTTTGTAACTTGGAATCCCAAATGCCGCTTGGCTGGGAAACACCAGAAACACTTGAATTTATTTGAACTGTATGTCCTAGAGCCTTGCCTTGATTTGGATGATGTATTTAAACTAAGAGGAGACTGAATAAGAAGGCCTGGCCACATGTTTTGTACAATGGATTTTGAAGGCAGAGATTTAATAAGGAAGATTCATCTTGTTTTGTTCAATGGTACTGTTATCCATATGCCACTTTTCAAAGCCTGCATGCTTCCTGAAAACATCTCAGTGTGCTTGTAGGCTTGTCTTATGTTTTGATTTTTGCTTGAAAATGGAGGGCAGAGTTAAGGTTACTTATGATATTTAACTCTGACCATAGAATCTCATTTGTTTTCTTGACTCGTTCAGGGGTTTTTGAGCTCCACCTCATTACTGAATCTTCTGGTTTTCTAGATGAGAGTGTACTGCTTTTTTTAAGGATCTCTTAGGCAGCTAAAGGTATCTATAAAGTATTCATCTGGGCATATGTGCATGAACCAAAATTATGTTCCTTTTCACCCCAAACAGAGTGACCAATAAGTTAAAGCTTTCACAAGTGCAGCCATGTGTGGTTAAAACAAGCTGAAATCTAGACCTTGTGGAGGTGATTAAAAAGATTTAATCAGATACTGCATTAGGCTACATCGCCCTAGTCCTGACATCTGAACTCAAGCGAGGAGAGAGCCCCTGGTCTGGGTTGCCCAGACGTTGTGTTTCCCATGATGGGCTGAGCAACGGGGTGTGCAGCAACCACCAGCATCCAGGAGCTGGAATGCCCTGCTCAGCCCTGAGGAATGCTGTTTATTTCTCTGTTCAGGCCTTCCTTCACTCTCGCTTGTTTAAACGTTGATAATCTCTTTGGTACGGTGGGTATTTGTTGTTGGACTTAGCTGTAAAGCTCCTGCAAAGCTCAGGGTGAAGGCAGGGAGCAGCTGGCAAGATGTTCCTCTAATGGATTCAGTTAGCCCTCCCCGCCTCATGTGCTTGTCCCCACTCACCTCTTTATTTTGCTTCCTTTCTCTTCACTGCCATTTCTTTGCTCTCTTTATTCCACTTCCTTCTCACTTCTCTGTTCCTGGCACCTGCCACCTGGATTGCGGAGTTCCCATCTGCCCATAACACATGACCCTCATGAGACACGTCCCTGCCCAGAAGCCAGGGAGACTTGGTACTACATAGGAGAAATGCAACCAGCAAAATACAGGTCATTTTTTATTTCAGGCTTCTGATAGTCAAAATGAATGACAAATCCCATTTCTGCTCCTCCTTCATTTAAGCGAAGGGGAAGAGCGAGGCTTTGGAGGATCAGTCTCAGCTTGTCTGGCCTTTGTGCCATGCTTCACCTGTAGCCATCGTAGGGAGGTCCTTGGAGAAATCACATAAAAGCATGTGGCTTGTGCGAGTCCTGGCTTCTGGTGCAAATTCATGGCACCTCGTTGTGTGTGCCTCTCTCTGAGCAGGACCTGAGCGACACAAGCCCACGAAGGAAGAGCCAGAGCAGAAGCCTGCTGGGATGCTGCATATTCACACTGACTTGAGTCAAGATACTCGCCACCTTTCCCAGCTCTAGTCATGTGGCAACATTAAATATGACCACAGGCAGCTATCTAAAAGATTTAAGTACATCAGGCTTTTGCCAGCCATGCAGGTGAATGAAATCTTCCCTCCCTCTCCAGCTCTCCATAGAGACCAGCTCCCTGCTGCCTGGGTTGCCAGCCAGCCACACGCTAATTGGGGCTGTCATCAAAAGAAATGAGTTTTCAGGCAAGCTGAGTTCAAGCAGGTCTGGATCTGAAGTGTGCAGCTGCTCATTCCCTTTTGTCCCCCTTCCCCTTCTGCCTTTCCTTTTTCTTCTCTCGCCCGTTTCTTTTCCTTTTTTTTTTTTTTAAATGTTTTATTTTGAAGTTATGAATGTAAACGTGCTCCCCTGAACAGGAGGGGTGAAGCTCAGTATCCAAGTAACTTGAGAGGCACGCAGGCAGTGCAGTGCAGTGCAGGGCTCTGCTGCTTGAGGGGGTGGTGTAACGCCGGTATCGAGAAGCGTGGGTAGGGGGTATGTTCCTTGGCATGGAGCATCTCCTGTCCACAGCCAGCCCTCTAGAAAAGGCTGGGAGGGAGAGGAAGCCTGATGCAATTAACATCTCTTCCAGTCTGTGTCTCAGCATCCCTCCAGATAATCTCTGAAAGCTCACTTGAAGACAGTCTCTAACGCTGTGCCCCAAACAGCGTGGGTTGCTTCTGTTTGGCCTCTGCCGTCGGTCCTCAGAGGCATTAGACCTGTGCATTGATCATTTGTGCCATTTCGGTATTTTTTCAGCACTTCGTCTCATGTTGTTGGGCTTTAAAGGCTGGGCTTTGCTGGTGCCCCGGCATGGCCAGGGCTGATCATTCCTCTTTCAGACTCCCTTCTCGATGCAGAGCAAATGTAATTTTGTCCTCAGAACATCATCAGTTTTGGTAGCACTCTTAACACTCCCTGGTTCTCATTCTTCCAGGGCTATAGTAATGTCTGAAGTGTGATGGGGCCTTCTGCGTCATGCCTGTAAGACATCCCATTTCCATCACATGAAAAAACAGAACGATCCCTTTCCAAATGCCTGTGTCCTCCTAGGTTTGTCTGGGACACGGGAGATATTTATGCCCTGATGGTCTTGAGAGGTTGAACTGGGCAAAGACTCATCAGAGGCTGCAGATTTGGGCTACATCTCCAGTATCTCTGCTGAGATACGCTCCACACCCTTTAGGTACCGAAGCCACTAAGTGCTGTTGTTTGTCCGGATTTTCTGAACGTACCACGCAGCCACATCAGTGCTGTCGGCACTAGCTTGGGTCATCAGATAATACAGCTCCAGCTCTTAAAGGAGCTAAATTGTCCCCTGTTCCTAATATCTGGGGACAAACTTCTGGAGAGCAAACATGATTCCCTGTGTGACTAGTCCAGCACAAAAGGTCGAGGGAGGGAGTGGAGAGAGACATGACAGATGGAGAGACTACTCTGTGCTGTGAGAGAGCCAGCAATTGCTTATTGATTAGCTCAGAAGGTGATGCTCCACCTTTTGCAAGCGGCATTTGGCTGGGGGGTTCTGCTCCAGGGCAGATGCTGAGTGAGCACCTGCGTCAGGGGGATGGGATTTTCTTGGTGAGGAAGGGTGAGRAAGACAAGGGTAGATCCCACCCTGGGCTTTGCTGTCTCTGAGGAAAATGTGAGGAGTTTCACTTAGCCCGGTGCTGACAGCTGTGTTATTAATTGAGTGAGAGGAGGCAAAAGCAAAGCCTGGGCTCTCCTCCTCGCTCCCACGTCAGCGCAAAGGCCAAGCCATTGGCGGTGAAGAATGACACCAGCAGCTCAGAGCTGTAAGCGTTATCTTATTCTTGTGAGTGCTTTGCCCTGCACATCACCAAATTTGTTGAGGGCTGGACTGGGGCAAACTGGGGCAGTGCTGCCCACCATTGGAAACCATCTCCCCCAGACCCACTTTCACAGGGAAGCTGAGCAGGGCTTCTCCCACCACTGGGGCATTTCTTTTGGCTAGCAAAATTCATGGTTTGGGAGGTCATGGAGCCAAATGCCACCCATGGGTTCCATAAAGGGCTGGATAATCTTATGGCCAATAATAACATCTGTAGTTATACATGCTACAGTAAGATAATGCTAATCAATTCTCATGCTTCAGGTCAGCAGCTGATTGCTGCAGGGGTCAGGAAGGAATTATTTCCTCACCATTTACAGCTTTATTTAATTGGCCAGATGCATTAAGAGCCTTTTAATTATTTTTTTTCTCTTCTGTCCTCTGAAGCATATGGAATTAAGCACTTCCAGAGACAGCGCTCTGCACTGGCAGGGCACCACTGCTCTTGTCTGGCAGGGCAAATCTTGCCTGCATTAATGAACCCTTTTAATGCTGGGATTTTTGCTGGAAGTTAGCAGGGTGTTTTTTTTATTCCAGAAGAGGATATTTCATTAATGTTTCCTGATAACTCATAGGAAAATTCATTTGGTTCTTCAAAGCGAATGCTGTGTGCAGGACCTGCTCTCCATTTGGGTCCAGAGCTGGATGGGAATTTTCCACTGCAGTGCTARTTACACGGGCATAGCAATTTCTGTAATTCTTGATTTCTAGCTTACCCTTAAAAAAAAAAAAGGCAACTGGGGCAAATACAAATTGAAGAGCTTTGTTTTGAGTTGAGTCAAATTCTTTGCTTTAAATTAACCAAAGCCTGCAGTTAGGAGCAAATGCAACACTAGAGAGCTTCTGCCAGGACTGGTTTGGGGGAACTGTAATGGAGATGCTCTGTTCCTTGGCATGGGCTGTCCTCTTTGGGGTGAGCTCATCTTCATTGCGCTCTAGTGTCATGCTCTCAGCCAGAGGAAAGTAGCATCCTGGAAAACATAGTCTGATAATCCCAAACTACCATTGAAACACACAGTATACAAATCCAGCTCTGAAATGATCTCACACCATCCTAATTTAAGATAAAACTGAGTTTTTCTTTATTCTATTCTGARTCTCACTTTGGGGGAAACTCCATTACATCTGTCTGAACTGGTTAAGCAAGCAGCAGCACAGCGCTGTTCAGGCTTCTCATACCATTTCCTCGCTGCTGGCTGGAGCTGCGCAGGTTATAACCCACCTCCACACCACCTCAGGATTTATCCAGATGTACCGTTCTCTTTCATCAGGAAAGAAGACAGATACCATCCATTTGAACGAAAAAATGTAATGCTTTTTCCTCTTCAGAGGAAGCCTGTGAAAGACTTTTTCATTTCAGAATCTTTTCACTGAAAACCTGCTTTTTCCAGGAAGCATTTTTAAAAATTAATTTTATCATTTGATTAAAACAAAACAAAACAAACATCAATCTCAGATGTTTAAAATATTCTCTTTAAATTAAAAGGTCCAGTTGCTGTGTGGGACTTTCAGATGAGCTGAAGTTTGTCCTGTTTCAGACTGGAGCACCACAATCCTTGGATCAAATTTCTTTTTTTGTGTGTGTGTTTTTGCAAGGTTTAGGAATTGCTGACCTTTTGTCTGACTTTTGAGAGAGAAATACATAAAATGTTTCCCCTGCTCTTGCAGGACAGCAACAGCATATGCTTCCCTACTCCAATTTGACACATTTCTTTTAGTAGGAAGGAAACCTCTGATAGGGAAGCTCCAGGCAAAGCCTAGCACTGCCACGTGTGTCCGACAAGCATGCTGCATCATTTGCTCCAATCCCCCTGATTTTTAGCCACTTTTTGCTTCTTTTTCTGCCTTTTAGAAGGTCTCTTTGCACAGCAGTATCTCCAGAAGGGCTGTCCCCTTCCTGCCCCAGGGCAGTGAGCTTGATGGTGAGAAAGACTGCCTCGCTTCCCCTGCTCTGTCCTCACCCAGAGCTCATGCTGGAGTAAATGTGAAGTGCCTAATGAGGTGATTAGAATGATTAGAATAATGAGGCAGTGATGTGAACCCCTGTGTTACCCCCCTGGGACTTCAGCTAGGGTGACCACACGGGAGACTGGCCGTTGCAGCAAGGTAGGAAAGAGGAGGGTGGGAGCAAGGATGGGGAGCTGCAGCCCAGGCGGTGATGTTAAGGRAGGTCTTAACTGAATCTGGGGTTAGGCTCCTCTTGAGGCAGTTTCTGACTTGTCCAAATCATTGTTTTCATCCTGGCTGCAGTGAAAGAAACTCAATTTATTCTTGCTCCTTAAAATCCCAGGCCGCCCTAGGAGCAAGGGACTGGGATCTTGCTGGGTGTTGCGGGGAGTTGGACCCTTCCGGCAGTCTGGACTGGGTGAAGACTCTCCATCTCAGTTCCACAACAAATGCTTCCTGAAAAATTTCATTCAGCCCATCTATGGAGAGATAGAGAGGTCCAATGAAGCCTGCAAAAACTCCACATTGAGGGCAAAATCTATATTTATTTTACTTACAAGAATCTTTGCCACGGGATTTGACTTTCCGAAGTGGCTTTGTCAGGATGGAAAAGGTTGCAGGCAGCTCAAGGTGTACAACATTTTAACAAGCAGGAGAGCATTGCAAGGACGTTCTCCTAGCTGAAGGCAATAGCCCGCTGGGCTGCTACGCTCCAGCGCCTTGCAGGGAAGACGTGTCCTTCTGTCTCAGCTTCTGTCCCCCCCAGTGTCTGAGCACATCAGGACTTTAAGTGCACTTATTGTCAGGGAATATCTCTGAGGGGGATTTGTCCATTGTCCCATGCTCACAGAAGCGGTTTTGGATTCAGAAGCAGTGCCTGGGACAGCAGTGACACTCGCAAGCTCAAGCCGTCACCCTAAAGTTGTTGGAGCTGCTGTGCTGTGTTTTGCTCTGCAGCAGTCACACCTCTCCTTTTTACCTATTGAGAGATAGCAATAAATTAATTGAGGATTATTAATTAGATTAATTGTAAAACTTACACGAATCACCGCCTTCTTTCCCAGTCTATAATCACTTGCCTTCCATGATCAATTAGACAGTGCCAGTCAATATTTTAGCCTTTTTCAATACCAAGCTGGCAGTACTATGGTTTGTGCATTGGGCTGGAATAGCATAGAGCAAGAAATCATTATTGTCATTGCTTTAATATAGACTGGGAAGAGTGGAGTTCATCTGCTACTTATGAAAAATGCACCAAGAAAATCTCAAATTAATTATTCCAGTTGTGGTTTGCTGAGCAGAGGGGGTTGTAGGGGGTGCATTTATTTGTTCTCTGGTCAAAACCTCCTGCAAAAAGCTCTGCTGGACCTGTGGGTGGGGAGGTCCTGGCTAGGTTTCAACCATTGTAGCCCCAGTTCTGCCCCATTTTTGAATCTAACGTTCAAGTTACAGTTGATTTCTCTCTCAGTAGAGCTGGCTAAATGGGGAAGAAGAGAGAGAGAATTACACCTGTTCTCCCAATAGGAAAAAATCTGCTATTACTGATGAAATGTTGAAACTTTAAAAATGCAAGTCAGGTCTTCATTTTGATATTGCATAACTGACTGTATGGATGGGAGAAGCAATATGACTAGTAATTGCAGGCAAATTCTCTACTTCCTTTAATTGTTTCCGTAACTTGATTTACTTTTGAAATACTCTGTGGATGCTGTGCTTATTTACTGTCTCTTTGCATTGCTATCACTTTTTCTGCCTTGACTGATGAAGCACATTCATCATTTCTTTTCATTTGGTATGGACAGATACAGTTGCTCTTAATAGCAGTCTGCTTAGAAAAGGCGCTTCTGGCGAAATGGTTAATATCAATTTAAAACAGAATAAGTGATTTATAGGGAAGAGGCAGAAGTAGTGTGAAACTGAAGAAAACACCCTATGAACATCATTTTAGGAGCATGGAGGAAAATCTAAGCAGAATTAAGTTAGTTTGTYGATAGGGAAAGGAAAAGGTTGGGCCAGTAGGTATAGCTGGGGAGATCAGAGAAGCCTTTGGGAACACAGGTACTAAGACCATGTCTTGCCTTGGTCCTTAGGCCATCAAGGCTCCAGTGAAATATCTCCAGAAGAATTTCTAGATGGCTCAAGGACTTCACTTGGCCATTCAGGTTTAACTAGAAGGTGACATGTGTGGTAGAGCCATGGTGTCTGTATAACCCCCAGCTTACCAGCACGTTAACAGACACAGGCACATGTGTTTATCTGGGTGTGTGTCAGGACGGCAGGGGAATACAGCTCAATTTCCATGGCATCACAAGAGGGTGCTGCTAACCTGGCCCTCTTCAGCATCCCTTTGCTTCCCTTCCATGTTGCTGCCTTTCTGCACATCTCAGGCACATGGCGAGCCGACCCTTTATGCCTCGGAGATGTTTCTCCCACCTCCTGCTTCTGTAGCTAGCCAAAAATACTTGCTAGCTTTCTCTCCTTTGCTGCATCCAGGGATCCAGCCAGGTGTGTTTCTTGCTTARCTGTGCACCTGGTTCTCCTCTTCTTTCCCACCTATTGCAATAGCATTTCTTCCTCTGGTGGAGCTGTTGGACACCTGTGCTCAGATACAGCCCATAGCTACTGTCCTCCTTCGCCCACACTCGTTGAAAAGGAGGCTGTAACAATTGTTTTAATTTCCTCAGGTCTAGCTTCAGCTTACTGCCTCTCAGCTCCAAGGGCTCTTACCTAAATCTGAACTAACCAGTTTTTGGCCAAGACTTGAGACCTATTCTGTATCTTATTTCCCATATGCTCTTTGTAATGCTTTGTCTCCGGACAATTTTTGCTTTTAATTTTGCAGTCAAAATAACCTAGACTGGCTGAAATTAGTGTTTCAAAGATGGCTTGTTGATTGTAAGCCAAAGCTGGGGGCCGCCTTATATAGATATTTCCTAAGCATTTTCTTCAGGGAAAAAAGCCCAAAAACTGGTCTCAGGAGGGTCGCGGATGAGACTTATCAACAGAGGTTTTTATGAAACATGAGACTTGTACTCAAATTTCAATTCAGATAAAACATGCCAATTGAAGTGTATCTTTCCCTTGTCGCTTCTGCAGAGAGAGATTTTATTAACACCAATTGCATGGAAGTAGGTGTCGGCCACAGTACCCCTATGTAGATAAAAAGACATTAATGCACTTAGGCTGTGACAGCAAAGAGCAGCTGGTTTTATTTTATGTTCCTTTTGACTCCAGTGGGAGTTTTGCTTGAGCAGTGCAGGACTTTTGGGCTGAGTTCAATGATGGAGCCCTCTAGTGAAAATATGTGGTGGAAAGGCTGTGAAGGAGCAGCCTGTGGCGCGTAGCATCGCTGGCAAGATCTTGAGTGACCCCAGCTATACGGTAGGGTGGGTAAGTTGTAAGGACCTCAGGATCACTGGCAATGGATGAGGGATGCTGGGTCGGAGGATGCACAGAAGATCATGGGCAAATCCTGCTCAGATGGCTGCCAAGCTGCAGTGGCTGGACGCTGGCATACCTTGTGTCAAAGGGCTGGGAGCGTGCKTGGGGTTATTCTCACTGCTCACCTGGCAGACCTTGAGCCATGGTCATGGTTTGTGTATCCTGGTCTCTTTCCAACAGATTCATTTTTCACTATCTCAAATTACTGTAGGAGCTGGAGATGAGCTTTAGCCTGACCCRAGCAATGGATATGGAAAGCTTTGGGAAAGGACTGTGCTTGATGTGGGGACACATATCTGAATCCCAGTCCAGAGTCCTGCATCCATTGTGGTTTCTCTCACAGGGCCCATGAGCAGGAGAAGGACTGTGGCTCTCGCACAGGGTGCGGGGCAGGAAAGCTCATTTCCCAGCCCCACAATCCTGTCCTCAACATGGTGTGGTGCTGCTGAGGCTTCCTCCATTGCAAACTCAATCACAAGCCTCAACTCATATCATGGGACAGCGTTATTAAAAAGGCGGAGGTTTTAAAGCTCTGCTGCATGCGTTGTGCCTGCCTGGCATAGCCAGCTGTGATGATGGATGTATCTCTCAGTCCTTGGCAGGAATTGTACAACACCTCATGACTGTGCTGCCCAATTGATTAGTACATCTCCTTCAATCAAGCAGACTGTTTTGTGTGAGCCTGAAGCTGGCTTCCCGAGAAGTGGGCTCCAACCTGCATGTGCATTTTGCAGCGCATGGACCACCTCCCTGCTGAAAGGGGAGGAGTTGCTTCTGGAAAAGCTTTCTCCTTCTAGGTCATCTAATTTGAAGCTTTCTAATAAATAGGCTGCTTGACATCTTTTGATATAAAGGTCAACATCCTCTGATAGACTCAAGGATTTTAAGATAAGTGGAGGAAATGGCATTGGTAGGCTGATTTTGATAATGATACTAATCTTGTATCTGATCTTTGATAATGATACTAACCCCATCAGTGTACTGCTCATATCTCTGAAAATGTGGCTGGTATCTTTTTTGGCAGAACCAATGCCTATTAGCACAGAGTAGCTTTACTGGAGGCTTGTGTATCAGCTGCCATACAGAATGCAGAAAGGGAAGCTTGAATTGTTTTTAGGAAAAAATCAGTCAGAGCAAGTGTTTTTGGCTGAATATGGTCACAACCTCCTGAGTCAGCTTTCCCAAACCTGTTACGTGTTTGCTAATTAATTTCTGTAGCGATGAGTACACATTTGACATACCAGCCAAAATGCTTTTATGGGTGGAGACTCTTGCTTTGGAGAACATCTCTAAATGCTAGAAATCCTTTTATTCAGGCAGAGAAGGACAGAGACTGCCCTTTATTGGTGGTACTGAGGAAGCCACGAGTTTTGGGAAGCTCTGTGCTTTGGGAAATGTGAGAAGGGGTTCAACACAGGGCTGCACCGCATCCTTTTAGGCTGTGGGCAACAGATTTTGTATATGTTGGAGAAAGTTTCTGGCTGCTGTGGGTTTTTTCTGGAAATGCTTAAGGAAGAGCAGAAAGAAATATGTTAGGACCAGGGAGGTTTATCTATCCTTCAGTCCTGATGGTTACAGTGCCAGGGATGTGGGGATGTGGTTGAGACCTTCTCAGGCTCAATGGCACTAGGACCTTGGACTCCAAGGCTGGGTGCTCACTGTTAAAAGCAAGGCTGTGGCATGGCAGTGAACAAAAGTGGTTAGCTTTCCTCCCGAGAGCTGCTCACTCCGGTCTGGCTGTGGTTGTGTTTCTGTGGAGGCGAGCATGGTCCCCGCTGTCCCCATCTCAGAGACATGCTGCAGGGCTCAGCTGGCCTGGGAAGGGGTCTGACTCCTGGAGATGAATGGGAGCCTAAATGCTGGAAACCTTTTTGTCTTGGATGTATCTCCTCTGCACCTCATTAAAGCGAAGGTCTGCTCTCATTTACCCCGGTACAAAGCAAGGGTGTCTCTTTGGATTTACACCAGTTAGAACAGATGGAAGACTGTGGTCCATAGTACTGAACTGGTGRCTGCATCACAATTCCTGCGGCAACCTTTTGAGAGCTTCCTGAGCCTGGTGTAGGAAGAAGGTCTACCTCTGTAGACCCCAACAGTAGCTGCCCAGACGTCCAGAGGGAAATGCCCAGATCACACACAGTAGGCTTGTAATTCCTTAGAGAACTCTCCCAGCAGAGCTCTGAATCACCCAAGGATTTCTGGGGACATCAGAGCTAGTGAGGTTTCCAGTGTATTTGTGCCCTGCATGCTTTGCCGTCTCTTGTGAATGCTACTTAAAATTTTCTCAGGTTAGGGTGATACATGGTCCTCTAAATGGTCCTCTGGTTTCTAACGTGATATATAGGGTCAGTTTTCAGGTAGTCTTAGAGCCAGGTAACTGGCAGTTTGCTTGTCCTCTCTCTAAACACCTGGGTTTTTTTCTCAAGAGCTCCATGTATGGCATTCTTGGAACATGGCTCATGTGGGTCTGCTTTCTGCCCTGTACAATTCGTGTCTCTGGATTGTTATATGCCTCCCACAGTCCCAACAGCCTTTATTCTCTTGGCCTATGATCTATCGCAGGCATGCACTGAAAGCTGATTAACATCTCTCATCAGGTGGATCAGTTATTGCTCTGTATCTGGCTCAAGCCAAGGGACTGTAGATGTTAGATTCCTTTGATATGGTGCCAAAGTGACATTCTGATATCTGAGCCAAAGCACTGAATAAATGCTTTTCCCATCTCCCACCATGGTAGACTCCCAAATCCCAGTAGAAGCAACTTCTTTCTATTACTCAGCCGCTTGCTACGAGGAATTATCTGCCCTAGCAGAAGATAGTTTTCTTTCTTTGTGTTTGTTAGGCTCTTGCTATTGCTTGCTCCCTGTAGAGAAGTATAAAACTCCTTCCAGGTGACATTTGCAGAAAAAAATCAATTGTTTATCAACATCGCGGCAATCAATAAATGCAGTGATAGGTGCAACTGTCTCTACTGGAGCTCAACCTTGATTGCTAAGTAGCCAGCTTTTTTGCTATAGCCACCTGTGGCTGAAGCTTGGCTGTTTCTGTGGGGCCAAAGCATCGAGTTGGTCTCAGAGCACAGGTCCTCGGAGGAGCAAAGAGTTGCGTTGCGCTGTCCTGAGCCCTTCCCTTCCACAGGATGGTGGTGCTTATTGCTCTGTGCTTGTTTTCTCTGATATGTTGGCCTCTGCTGTCTAATTGAGGGAGCTCAGGAGATGCTTGTGCACACATGGGCATTTAGCAGCCAGGAAGGTATCTGGTCTCTGGGTATTTCTACACCAAGCCACAGTTTCACAGTGAAGAGGTGAACCACAGACAAGACACTGACCCCAGTTCCTCAGCCCAGAGGAATTCACCACCTATTTTGAAGTCTTAAATGAAGTGTCTGCTTGTCCACCTCTGCTAAGCCCCTAGACTCTCCTCCCTTTATCTGAAGTACCCCAATGCCAGTATTATATTTCCCTCTGTGATTCTCTTGGCATCCTGGGCTTGGTGCTGGAGAAGATGGGCATGGAGGAGGACCTCTTACAAGGCTTGGGTGTTCCTGCTATGGGTGTTGATGAACTTGCTTTCAGCATGCCATACTGGTAGGCATCTCCAGACATCCATCTTCTTCTTCCTTCTGTGCTACCTCTACCCAGCTGGTGCTGGCTGGTGGGCACAGAGCTGCTCCCTTTGCCTGGGACACCTGCAGGCTTTCACTCGTGCTTGAAGCTGTTACTTGGTATCTCATTAAATGAGGGAATTTAAAGATGGCCCTATTTGCACAGGGTTCCTGAGCCTGAGCTTTCCCATCTAACTGACTTTAAGGTCTCCTAGTGACTGCCATGTGGCCAAGATACCCCCTCACAAAAAATACAGCTAGGAATGGAAGAGTTAACATCAGCAGCTCACAGGCACGCAGGAGAGTTACATCATGTTGCTGTGGAAACTAACTTTCTGAAACCACAGTGATGTATGGTAAAGCTTTGGGTCAGCGGGTAATAAATTCTGTTTAAAAAGTGATTTTTTCCCCATCTGCTGATGTAAACATCATTAAGAGAAATGACAGCTGAGAGATGGATTTCTTTTTATATCAATTTTCAGACAAAGAAAATAATTTTTTTTATAATAAAAAAGTTGCTGCAAATCAGAGAGTGCTATAAATAATAAAATAAAGAAAAAACACTGGTGATGGAACAGAAATTTTCCCTGGTGGTTGGTTTACAGCTTTCTGTGATTTAATGGGAACTTGCAGTTGCCTGTGGGAAGCTGCAGCAAAGCCCTGGACGGGCTCCATAAGCTGATGCTTTGCAAATTGTAACCCGAATCTCAAACTTTGAGGACTTTAGAGCATCATTGTCCTAAAAGTCCTCTGTCATCTGCATTTTCTTGTCCTGCCTGTTGCCTTGATGGGGTATGTTTCCGACCTGCCTGCACTGGGTCACAGCCTGCCATGCTGCCATTGGGATGCTTGCTAAGGTGTGGTGTTTTCTGGGTTTGTTTTTCACCCTTCAGGAGCCAGGAGGGTCTGGACTGAGGCAGCAAAACTTTCTCAGTTTACACAAAGCAGCATGACAGTCCCAGCTAACTGCAACTGTGTTACTGGGAATGCAGACAAAGGTGTCACCGCGATTAATGGGGTAATTAATAGGCAATTAATGTGCTTTAGAGCATGGCTATACCTTTTATCCCAGCCATCCACTCAGCACTGACCTCCTTCCTCTGATGACCGGGGTCCAGAGCGGCTTGGGCTGATGGAGATGATGCTTCCAGATCTCCTCCTTGATGCCACCAAGAGCACCCCTGTGCAACTCTGTATTGGCACAGCAGGGAGTCTGCTTTGGAGGGAAGGGAAAGAAATTTGGGATTTTTTCACTAATTGATGAGATTTAAAAAGATTCAGTGGATTGCCCTTGAAATGAGTGCTCTGAAATGTCCTTCTTCGGCAGCTTCTCCATTCACATCCCCAAACTCTCTAAAAGCTGGCCCATGTGCAGATACCCCACCTGGCATCACAAATTCACATTTCCCTGACCTACAGCATTGCTCTCAGCTCATCCTTCTGCCTCTTTGCTCTCCCAGCTCAGCCTGCATTTTTACATATCCTCCAGCAGCCCCTGTTAGCCCGGTTCTCCATCACGCCGGGAGGGTTCTCTCAGTTATATTAAAGCCCATCAAGGTGTTATGCTGATGTCTATTGCTGAGCAAGAAGTGTATCTTCCATTTCATGGGAAAATTCTGGAGTTTAATTTAAATGTATTTTTTGTTCCGCAATGTCCCTGTGAAACCATTAAAAAATCGTTTACCTATTTTGAGTCGATTTTGGAATTTAAAAGCAATTGGAATATAAGAGAAACTTCTAAGTGAAAAGTTGTTTTAGAATGAAAATCAAAGTATTCTATGCCCTCAAAATAATGAAACATGATGTTTTGATGTTATCAAAACACTGGGGTCATTTTTTTATTTAGAAACAAGAATGTGTTGGTATCGACATGCCCAGCTGAGTTGTTTCTTTTACAAGAAATCAACGTTCTCCTGATGGAAAATCCCCAAGCACCTCTGGTAAGAGCAGCCAAACCTTACCCACTTGTGTAATGCTATCCTTTTCACTCCTCAGCCTCAAGGCTTGTGCTTTATGAGCAATCCCAAAGGCTGATAATTAATCAGCGTAGCTGCTTCATACAGAGAGGGAATACGATAGCAAAAAAAAAAAAAAAAAAGCTTCAATGTTTGTGAACAATGGGGTAGGCACGGAGGGCAACCAGGGCTTATGGAAGCACCCAAGTATCTTAGAAGATATGAATATTATAATGAAGTTTAAAAAAAAAAAAGAAATTAATGTGATAAAAAATGTTGACCAAGTCAACAAGAGGCAGAAGATACCGCAGCTCTGACACAGCAGAGATGGGAAATTTTGCACTTTGTCGTAGACTAATGGAAACATTAACAGGAATGGAAGCTCACTGRTTGCTTTTAAAAAGCAGAAGAGAGGAAAAACGGATGTGTGAGATTGCAAGGAACCTCATCCCCCGAAGGCCAACACATGTGTGTCATTTGAGCTTGATGCTTTGGGATCTTAAGTGATTTAAGTTGCCTCTATTTATGAAGACCAGGTGCATCGCTGGGGAGCTGCCTGTGCACCGCTCCGACGGCTGTTCCTCGGCAGTCCCCATCCCTCTGCAGGAGAGGTGCTCACTCAGGAAAATGCTTCTTTCAAGCGCTTGGCTGAATTCGCTGCAGGTTGGACATGGTCACAAGTGTGGAGAGCAGGTTGACCCAGGACCATGGTTCCTGTCTTGCACAGTATCAGAGGGGCTCCTTCCTCATCACATCCTTGTTTGCACCTCCAGGAATGGGGTTATCCCCTTGCCCCAGGAAGATCTCTTCAAACTGCCTGCATTTTTAAGTGCACCCATAATCTTTTGTTTCTCAGGCCCAGCCTGGCATGTGGATATTTTAAAGCCTGCCTATCTGCCAACCCAGCTTGCGTACTGTAACCAACCCATTCATGTCATCATTTACTGCTCCTCCAATATTTGTGTCAACTGTGATATTTGCTGGCAGCACGCTCATGTTTTCCCTTCCACATCGTGCAGAAAAATCTCCAGCATCCCTGGGCTGAGAGCAGAGCTTTCCCTGAACCCTGCCTGAGCTCCCGGTTCCCTCTAGAGCGAGGTATCAGTGGCCTCCTCTGCATCGGAGGGGTCAAGTTTTCAAGTCAAGGCCCCCCAGATCTTCTACCTCCTTTTTGTCCACCAGGCAGAATTACAGGACGTGTGCTGGGGAAATTGTTTGAGCTGTGGTCTTAGCTTGACAGCAGTGATGAGAGGGCGAATGATCTTTCTGTCAATGCAGTGAAGGCCATTGCATGCTATTGATTTTTTTTTCATTTTTTTTTAAGCAGAACACTCCATTCAAAGCAGTGCAAAACGCTGCTTTAAATATTAATGCTTTTCCCCACTGCTTTCCCTCTCTGCCCCCGTCTCCTCCTGTTCTGCTGCAGGTCCCCCAGACTGCTGGACAGCTGGAGGATATTCCCACCAAATGATTAGCAGGTCGAGGATGGTGCATAAAGCACTCAGCAGTGCCCCCTTAACATGGAAGCAACTTGACTTTTATTGCCAGTGCTGAAAGCATCTACAAACGTGGATTTAGCACCAGCCTCCAGGCTTAAGATACAGCTGTTATATTTTTCTTTCTTCCTTTAATTTTTTTTCCTCTCCTTTGCACTAATGTAATGCTTATTTAGGAACTGCAGCCATCTGTGTCTGCTATGGATGGCACTGTTAAATTTGCTATTGCTTTCTCTCCCCTAGTTTGATGAGACTCCCAATGCATTGAAAATTTCCCAGGACAGCAGAGACTTTCTTTGATTGCTTTTTTGATTCCCTCCAAAAGAGATTGTTCACAGTGCTCTTTCTCTGCCAGAAAAAGGTGGTCAGCTGGAAAGCTGAGGATCCTGCCTTACATTGGGTTAACGAGGTGAGTTTATGAAGAGCTGGCCAGAAAAAAAAGGTTGATGAAATTAGAGGTGGTGGCTTTATCTGCAAATAAAAAGGGAGGGAAGGAGGAAGGGCTGGGACTGGAGCCCTTCCTGTTCCTCTGAGCAGCTTGCAGTTGATGGTGAGATGGTTCACATGGGAATTGGGACAGTTGCAGTACTCCAGGGAATTTTTTTAATGTTTTTCAAGTGGAATGATTCTGCCTCAACAGATGGACAGGGACCTATCCCAAGTCAGCAATCTGGCGACCAGCGTGCACAGCGGGAGGCTGTGGCACAGCTCCGTTCCAGACAGGCAGAGCAAGGACGGGTGTGTGGCTTTGCCATCAGGCACTTGGCTATTTTTGTCAGGCGTGGCAGAAGTTGATTTCTTCCTGTTTTGTTGCCGAGTTGCTTGCAAATGGCTCATGTTCACCCTTGTGAGGAAAGGTAAATCTTAAAAATATCTACGAAGAGAAGAAAAAATATCTCTCATTTGGCAAAGCCCTGTAGAGAAAGCTTCTTTAGACAGAGCCCCCAGTCCTACAAGTTATTTACCTTTTAATCCCTCTCTCTTTGATTTTGTTTAGTGTTCTATCTGTCATCTGCTCCTTTAAACTCTCCTCCATGAGAACCATAGCTCCTCTTTGCACCATAGGCCCTCTACCCTGCTGATTGCCCTCTTAATGGGAGGATTAAAAACAAGTTTATCTGAAAATACTTTTCCATCTTATGGGGAATTGTAGGGCCCAGGCATTAGGTGGTGGAGGTTTTGCTTTATGATTTGTAGGGGCTGAGGAGTTGGGTTGTGTCTGACCATAAACCCTTTGGCTGCATCTGTTTGGGTACCCAGGACCGTTCCTTGTCCCCTGCCCATACTCCTCCTCCAAAGCAGGCTGGCTGTCTGCCTGCAGGCTGCCTATTTGAAATGGCCTTGCCATCTCCCAGGATGGGACAAGGCATTGTTTGAAATGGTGATAATTGGCCCGGTTCAAAACCACGACAGGGTCTGCTGCAGTCATGAGATGGTGGAGCTGGTCCAGTTCCAGATGTCAGGAAAGCCGTTTTAGTTTTCTAGGATGCCTGAAGGCCCTTGTGTGTCTGAAGTCACAGACTTGCTGGAAGCTTGTTAGCTGCTACCAAGACTTTTACTGATGCCTCTCCATCCTTTGAATCCAGGCAATCAAGAGCACATGATCATGCCTTGCATGCTCAGAACCAGTCCCTGGGATATGCTGCCAGCATCCTGCAGAGCCCACGGTGTGCTCGGCTCCCTGAGCTGGCGGTGTGGATTAGTACCTGCAATGCTGAAGGTGCACACACACATCACTAACACTTGAGAGCCTTGCAATATGGTTTTGCAGCTGTCAGCATGATGAATGGATGTTATGTTTTATTTCCTGCTTTATCAAATACTAATTATGTATATGATAATTCTAAGCATCATGGTTACTTTTGGCTCATTTGTTTGTCACTCTCTAGAGACATAACAGGGGTTATTTCTATCCCCCCACTCCCATTCTTGAAATTCTGCTTTAATTGTTTTTCTTTGGCTTTTGCTTAAGGTTCCCTACTCTGAATGGGTCAGTGTATTGATCCTGCACTTTGATAAGGTCAGCAGAGATCAGCTGTGACATTTTGAAGAGATTTGCTCCTCCCCTGATGGGCTCAGTCATCAAAGAGTTTTACAGGGGACAGGGCAGGGGAGAGATTGAATTTAAACTCCTACATATGTTTATTTAGGCAGTCCTGCAAGGCTTTGAATAGCGATATCACTTGAGAGACTAGGGCATATGATGTATGGGTTACGAACTCTGCGCACAATGTCGAGCATCGTAACAAAACTTCATTGAACCTCCATGTCTATTGAACCTCCACGTTACAGCAGATGCTGTCCAGGTAACCGCCCGGGTGAGGTGGCACTGACCGATCTCAAAGGGTAAGCCATGGCCTCATGCTGCAGGAAAAGGTGACCCCCACTCCCCACTTTTGGTACAGCTGCATAGCCTGGGCTGTGCCTCCAGTGTGGTATCTCCAGCCACAGCTAGTCTCTGATGATTCAAAGGAAGGTGAGGAAAAGAAAAAGAAATAGCAAGCAACATCTGTCTGGCCAAATGAGCCTGGAGGAGGAAAATAAATAAAGGAATTCCTTCCTTATGTCTGCAGGCAACCAGCTGAGGTCTTGGGGAATGAGATTAGACTACAGCTACCAGCTTAATGAGGAGCTCCAAGGCTGAGCAGCAGATAACGCAGAATTTCCTGTTCTTGTCATGGCTGAGGGGAGAAGGAAGGGAGCAGGGACACGGAGGTATGCCCTGCGCCATCCAGCCCCACTCCCTCTGAGCTGGATTTCTCCCAGGAGCTGGATTAAAGCCTAGCTGTTCAAAAGTTATCTTCTGCTAGGCTAACGATGTCAAATGAGGAGGATCCACACCCTTGCAAGGTCCTCCAGTGTTCGGTTTCCCTCCCTGCTGGGAAATTGCATTGTATTTTGGGATTTATCTGACCTGAACTTCCAGGCATTGAATCTCGCCATGTCTTTGTCAAAGCCTCAGAAGTCCCCTGCAACCCAGGATATTTCCATGTTTAAGATGTCTAGACATCTTGTGATCTCTTAAGCAACTCTTCAATAAACTGAACAAGCTGAGCTGAGTTATGAGTTTTTCTAGCTCTCAGCCATGTGTCTGGCCTCCATTTGAATGCTCTCTGGTGTCTTCCCTCCCTGTGTGGACGCCAAGCGCTGGGTCACAGCCTGTGGGGAAGCAGGCGGTGAAAGAAGGCTGGTTGCACAAGCTGGTTGCACATGGTTGACTCTTCAGCAGCTTTGTTGTCACCCCCSAGTCCTGCTTGGCCGGTCCCTGAGGCAGTGCCTTTGGAGGATTGAGCAACTGGTGCTGAGCCCAAACCCACAGCATCCTACGTTAACCACATGTGGTCCAACAGGCATGCTTGCCCATAGCCACACAGCTCTCCTGGAAGGGGATGTGTTAATGTCCCCTGCCTCTGAGTTGCTCGTGAGGTTGCTGAAGGAGGGCCAGTTGTTTCTTCTGCCTAAGACATCCCTGCATCTCCTGGAAAAGCTCTGTACTATGAGCTGTGGTATGCTCTGCACAAGCACTCTCTGAGCCTCTAGTTAAAATGTTGGAGGGTTGGTTTTTTTTTCATATGGAGTCATGTACATGTGGGTAAAAGAGGGGAAAAATGAGGGGGAAAAGAGGGAGCAAATGCAAATGGCCAGGGAAAGCCCGGTTCCTGTCCCTGCTCAGATGAATATTCACTTACTCCATGGAAAGCATCTTTAGTCCTTGCTGCAGTTTGTGCTTTCTGAGGTAATCTTTCACATTGTAAGTAGCTGTAATTTGCATTCCTTGTTCCCAGAGGTGTTATCTTGCATTTGGTTGCATCAGAATGCATTTTTCCACAGTAATGTACCTAGGCAGTGTAGATCAGGGGTGAGCAGCTTGTGGTTGAGGAACCACGTATGGCTGAACAAAACAGCCTGCGTGTTACGTCATCCACTTCATCCACATACAAATATTTATCCTCTTGAATCCATCCTTAGTCACACGGATCAAGGGGCCCTCGATCAGGGGTAGACTCTGTTGACACCTGATAGGATAGGGTGACGAAAATGTATTTAGTGGCTCTCTAACGGGCCATGAATCCTGCCCCTTGTATCTGATCTCATTTAGCCTACTCTGTAACCTGCCCTGTTCTCATTATTACTTATTAGTTGACCTCTCTTTCTGCTGTCTATAAATGTTCCCAGCAAAGAGTATCACTCCAGCAAATGGGGGATATAATGCCGAATGATGTGGACAGAGAGCAGTGCATTGGCATTGATCTAAACTGCCTGGAAGTCCCTGCCGATCCCAGAGCAAAAGCTTTTTGTCGATGTTTTCGGACTAAGAAGTGAGGCCATAAAGTTTTCAGGATATCCCAGGCAATGGCAGAGCAATTCAATCCGGCTCTTATCAGATTCTCTTTGTCTCGCTTATCTTTCCCTTCTCTTCTCCATCAGGGTAGGAAATGACTTCTCTAAAGGGTTGGTTACGCATTGCTACGATGGGCAGCTGCAGCCTTTAGCAGAGTAAGCAGATATGAGACTGTGAAGTAACTTAAAAACTCAGCTGCTTAATGAAACATCTGGCCTCCAGGTCCTCCCCAGCTCCAGTCCTGCACACCCTCGTGCCTCGGGGCTCACCGCCAGACTCTCCAGGATGGGAAAGACATGTTTCTTGCCCATCAAGCACACAAATGGCTTCTCCATGGAGGATTTCCAAGGTACCAGTCTCTGAAATGCTCCTGACTGCTGCTCTCAACTTGAGCCCACAGAGGGAGGCTGAGGGTAGGTCACTTATTAAAAAGTCACTTTAACCAACTTTTTCTCACCTGGATCTGAATTATCTCGAGGAACAGAATAGATTTGGGTATTCTGGCTGTGGTCCCAGCCCTAGCCCTGCAAATCCTGTGTAGCTCAGTTAAAGTAGAGCAGTGTGAGAGAGCAGAATCAAGCAGAAGGTCCCCTGCAAGCTGGGATGTCACTGGACCATGCAGACGGATTAGGTTTTGTGTCATACTCAGGTTAATGCTTTGCAAACACTATTTCCAGACAAGAAGTGATAGCTCCAACAATGTTTAAATAAGTTTAAAGACTGGGGATGGCATCCTTAGGCCTTGGAGTGGATAGAGCAGGACAGTGGAGTCCTCAGAAGTGGATTTGAGATACATAGCTGCCTTGTTTCTGATTCTATCTGGGGTATTGTGTGAGTTACGGCAGTCACAGGGCTCCCACAGTTCAGAGTTTGAGGTACCTCAGTATCACCAAGCTGAAGGGAGCTGCATGGGCTGTGATGGTACCCTGAGTTGTCTCAAGGACCTTCCCGCATGCTCCTGGATGCTGTGGCACTGTGCGGGCTGCGTTGGCGGTGGAGCTGCAGTGAGCAAGGTGCAGGACGGGGCTTGAAATGCCTTGGGTTTGCCAAATGTGGCTTGGGGCTCAGTGTCAATGGGGCTGTTGACATCTCCCTGCCAAAAAGCATCTATGGGCAGGCAGCTGAGATCTCCCTGTTTTTCCTTCCTTTTCTTTCACTCTACTGCTCCCGTTAAGCTCTCTTCACTGCACTCACCCTAATGGTCCCTCTCTTGGTTTATGTCCTTCAAACTCTTCCCTTTAAACACTTAGTCATCACTTAGCTAAACTACTATATACAAATATAGCTCTTTTGATCTTCCTACGTAAATCAATACCTCCTGCCCTTTAATCTTTGTAGGGGCTTTCTCTGAGCTCTCTCCAATTTACTATTTGTCTTTGAAAGTGAGTTATCTTTTGGGCCTGATTCTCCACAATTTCAAATTTCCCGAAGCCCCAGTACCTGCCCACAGCAGGAGTACGTGGTGGCTCCTTGCCACCTCCATTTATCTTCAAGTGGTACAAAGTGTTACATACAGAGCACTTCTTGTCCCCTTGGGCTGGTGTAGCTCTTCACAAGCAGCCTCATCCTGTGCTGGAAGTGAACTGTTATGCAGCCCAAGCTCATGCGCTCAAGGCAGGTCTTACAGGACACTGAAAGCCAAGGCACAAGCCAGCCTCAACGCTGCTGTGCCATTTTGGGGTGAAGGACAGTTGTCCCACTTGGGTTATGGAGAGGAATTTCTGCAGTAATTGATGGCTGTAGAGATGAATCCCATCTTCTCTGCAACAATACAGCAAATATGTGACATATAGGTACAAGCAAGCCTAAGACGAGTGAAGGGAAATGAGATGCACGGAGCAGCTATTTGTCCCTTCAGAGTGAGTAATGTGGGCATCCCTTCCAAAGCGAGGCAGCTAACCCTGCCTGGCTGCTGCTGGGGCATCTTCAGCCACGGTTGGTGGGGTTAGACCATGGGCTCAGCAGGAAGCTGGACCTGGGACACCTGTCCAAGGCACACGTGGGGTGAGAGGCACTTGTCATCACTGCGTCAGGGAAGGATTGCCTCATCAGCTGCTTGGCTGGAGCCATGGGAGCACCAGGAGTGTCCTGCTGATGTACAGTGGGAGGTAACCTCATGCCTTGATTTAGTGCAGGTGTCAGACACCGAGCCCAGCTCACACTTTATCCCAAGTGTTTAGCCTGTTGGTTATGTTACATTAAGTAAATAAAACTGTCAGTGAAGTGGTCTTGAGTATGTGACTGTGGCTTTAGGGCAAGAATTAAGGCTTTCTGTAGGGCTTGAAGAGACCATTGTGCAATTCCTCCCCCTCTCCTTGCCCCAACTATTACCTCCAGTTACCTTGGGACCATTCCACCCCTGGACTGGGAACGCTGGGAAAGTCATTTAAAGCCATTACAGTAAAAAGTCTTTTTTTTCCGCTTTCAAATGAAAGGTTTATAATAGCAATAAACCCCTTATTTTAGCATCTTGTTATGGGTCAAATAAAAGCTGGTCAGAGCATGAGACAGAGAATCTCACCACTCTGTTCATCCCCACTGGATAAATGTACTAGTGCTGCCATGGGCCATATAGCTTAATTAGTCGCTATTCTCTGCTGTTCCTAAAAAGGAAAAAAAAAAACCAACCAACTTTGCAAAGCCTAGGCAGGCTGTCTGTGTCATATTTCCTGTGTTCTTAGAGGTGTTAATGAATTCATTAATCACTTAATGGCAAGGAGGGTCTTTAGGGACCAGCATCACAATTTACTGCTCCCAGGAGGCAGACTCTCTCTGTCACTGATCTAAAGTTTCAGCTCCACTAATTTGTGCCGGCAGAGCTGCTGAGCTTCTGCCTGCAGTCCTCAGAGCACAAGCAAACCTCCGAGCATCATGGCTCCGAGGAGCATCGCAGCGGTATACAGAGCGACAGGGGGTGTGTTTGCTGGGTAAGGTCTTGCAATGAATAATGTTCTGGCTCTGAAAAGTTCAGAGGCTGAACGGGGCAAAGGAAACATCTCCCCACCCTCACAGTTGTGTTGCTTTCTTTTTTTTTTTCCACTGGGACAGGCTTCCTGAAAAACTACTGCAAAAGCTCCTCCTTGCCATAGGCTTGGGAGCACATCGTAAGCCTCAGAGGTTTCTTGCTGACTTATAGGAAATATAAGCTATGGCAGCATGACTGTTTAATCTGGCCTGGGGCTGCAGGCTATGCCATGAAATGAGTCTGTGAATCTTTTCTAATTGAAGAACAGCAGGGTGATGTATTTTGACTGAAACTGTCAGTTAAGATGTGAATTTGAATGTTTGCATTTCTGTTCCACAGAAAATGTTGATTATTTCAGTCTCTCGCCCTTGTTGCAGGAGAGCGGCTGATGCCAAAGTTCCCTACAAAATGGCTCTTTTGGCTTATTTCTAATCACACGGCAGTTCAGGGAGAGGAGGACGTGAACAGAGCCCTCCTCTCTGCTAATTCCCTTCCACCAGCCTGTCATCACTTTGCAATTGCACCTTTTTAAAGGTTTTTTCTCCCTCCTTTTCTGTTCTCCCGTTTAACTTCTGCTCTGATTTCTCTTCCCATCTTTCCTCTCAGTTTGTTACTTTCCCAGATTGAGAGCCAAGGGAAGTGAAGTACATAAGACGAGGGGTAGCAGGGCAGACAGACCCCATGGACCATGGCTGTCTGTATGCAGGCATTTGCTCCCCATCCCTGGTACCCTCGTGGGATTCATTCCCCACAGTTATGTTCTTTGCTCAACAGTTATTGCAGGGATGTGTGAGATGAAAGGCAGAAGAGAAGTTACATGTCGGACTGAAAAACAGGAGAAAGGAGGAAGAGAAAGCAGGAATACAAAACCACTTCATCATAGAAAACACAAAGGGAGGCAATTTCAATAAATGCCAGATGGTCAAAATTAACCAAAGACATGCAGAGCCCTACATGTCCAACTGTTTGCTTTGGCAGGGATCCTTCAGCTTTTTAAATGAGAGTCTCCCAGACACCCTCTTCTTCTCCTTGGCTTTCCTCATCGCCTTCGTTCATTCTCTGGATCCCTGTTCTTACTCCACCCTTCTTCTTCTCCCTTTGGTCTCTTTCCTGGCCTCTCATCTCCTACTGCTGCCCATTATTCACATTGCACCTCAAATGCTGCCCTATGTAAGAGTGAAGGTTGACCCGTGCATGGGAACCAGCCTTCTTCCACCATGAAGAGATGTCCCTATTCAATAGCAGGCTTGTTGAACGTGGGAGCTTGCTGCATGGCCAGGCAGAGGGCGTGCATCCTGCTGGGGTATCGGGACGGTACTTGCATGGGGCAGCTGCAGGCGTGGGAAGACACTGCCAACACAACCCCATGGAAACATTAGAGCCCCCCAGCTCTGGGGTTGTCCTTCCCATGAGCATTAGCTTCTTCCTTCCCTCCCCAGGGGTTTGAGTCAGCCTTTATTTTTTTGTTTTGGCTGGAAAGCCAGCAGGATCCCTTGCAAGCAGAGGACCCAGCACATGCCACTTACCCCAGTGGAGCCGGGGGGACCTGGCGTTGTAAAATTCGAGCACCACCACATGACATGTTGCTCCAGACAATGCAATCAGGAGGGCCCTTGTACGCCACAGGCGGAGAGATCCAGCTAACGACAGGCTCTTTTGTGTGCGCGTGTGCTCTCTGCATTCGAAACATTTATTATTCTAAATTGCCTTCTGCACATTTTACAATAATTACGACTAGTGTTTGCCTTGTTATCTCCACAGTTACTAACAAGAATGCCTTCATTATTCCAGTCATTAGCAAAATGGATGTTGTTGTCCAGAGTTGCCGGCTGCGGGACTGCTTTCAGGAGGAGGCTTGTGCTCTCCAACCTTTCTTGCTCCATCTTTCTTACAGGGGGATATTGTTGTTCTCAGTAGGGTTGAACCTAAGGGGGCGAAGGGGGAACGGAGATTATGTGGAGAAGAATTGATTTGAGGGAGTGCTGGTGGGTGTCAAGATTAGCAGCGGTGGGCTCAGGGAAGCTGCTAATGGCAACATTAGTAGAAATCAGAGAAAAAGCAGCCATTTCCCCATGCTCCTCCTGTATTTGGTGTGTCTTAGGTCTGTTCCTGGCAGTATGGTCTGATACCTCTCCCTTTAAGTCCGTGTTGCTTGGACCTGAAGAGATGCTTTTGCTCTGACAATGGAGATACATGGATGAAGGGGAAAAGGCTGGAATTAAGCTGACAGCACTCAGCTGCTGTAAGGTGAGTCCACCAATGTGCAGTCCCATTGTCTGCACAGTGGCACCCATCTCATCAGCAGTTGGAAGCCCCAGCAGAGATTCTGGACCCACTGGGTCTCTCCCATTGCCTGCACAGTGGTACCCATCTCATTAGCAGTTGGAAGCTCCAGCAGAGATTCTGGACCCACTGGGTCTCCCTTGATAAACAAACAAAAAAAGACAGGTTGGGTAGCTTATGTTTTTCAATAAGAGTATTTTTTTCTGTGGCCTCCTTCCCAAAATTTGGCAACCCTGAAACATTTGGAAATTCATTTAGATTTCCCTCATTTCAGGGGGAGGGATATGAGAGGGAAATTGTACCCCCCCAAAAATTCCTGTTTTACCTTGATGCCTTCTGTTTCATGTCCTAGTGAAAATGTTGAACTTTGTATTTCAACTCTCATGTACATTTTTCTTGAAATCTTACCAAACTGTTTACAGACGCTTGGTGACCAAATGACACATTTTGTTGAAATTGAGTAATAGGCTTCAGTCGAACCCAAATGATTGGTTTTTTCATTTTAGTAAAAGGGAAATAAAAAAAAGTATTTCTTAATTTTCCTTCAGTTTTTGAAATCTTGGGGGAACCAGAACTGTTAAGTATCTATCTCACTATGAGACTCCAGAGAGGAAGGTCTTATTGGCTTGGAGTGTATAGACAATATGTACAAAGACAGACACAAATAACAGGCAAGGTTTGTTTGGGGTTTTTTCCCCCAAAATATCAATCTTTTCCACGACAGTGCATTCTCCATGGTTCATTCTCACAAGGCTTGGTTTCTCAGTGTTTAAAACCTACTTACATCTTCGCAGGGCAACCACATGCTCGATACTTTTTAACTACAGAATCACATTGGTTGTCCTTGTTTGTTATAGGAAGCTAGTGAAAATATGGGCATATTTTTCTCCTTTCTAAATGCAAATTATTAATTCAAGGGAAGATGTATAATTGTTTCCTGATATTAGGTATTTTTAGGTATGCTCACATCTGAATACTAGCAAGCAGGCCTTTTTCCATTACRCTTTGGAAAGAAAAACAAATTTCAATAGGATTGTATTTGTTGAATACTGATTAAAGTAACTAAACAGAATTTAGAGTTTACATGGGAAATAAGGTATAAAACGTGACTTACTGAGTTAAACTATTTCCTGTATCTTAGAAGACTATCACCAGATTAAAGTGTAACTGTCATAAAATACAACTCGTAATGCAGATGATAGAATAATGTTCCTCATAATGAAAAAGGAATTTTTCGTGTTCTACTAAACTTGGAATACAGCAGAAGAGGTAATATACACATATAATGAATGACCCAAATCTGCTACAAAACAAGTCATCTGTGTGTATATTGAATTACCCCAATGTGTGATATTTAAAAGTTATTAAGGGTCTCCTTCAAGTCTTGAATAAAGTTAAAAGAAAAGGTGATCTGTGATTTCTGTGGAAGTCAGCTTGTCCCCGGACATGATGTTACAGAGACAAAATCAGGACAGTTTGTGTGATCCCATAGGCCTGATTCACAAAGGTGCCTAATTCTTGGTCCAGACCTTCAAGTTCTTCTGGTTTGTGACATTTAGAGGAGAAGACCTTGTTCCTCGGGAGTTGTGGTTCCCAGCAAGAAAACCTGTCCTGCCTTGTTCCACCTCTCCACCTTTCAATGTGTGTAACCTAAAGTGGGTTACCAAGCCTCATAGCTTGGTTTTAGCATGCTGTTGATACACAGCCCTGTGTTATTAACTCATATGACCCCAATCCCACAGATACCATTAACACAGTGCCATCAGGCATCTTTTGGTGGCTGAAACTTAGATTAAGATGGTGACAATGTTGGGAGGTGGGGAAAAGAGGGAAACTTTGAATTACATCTGCAGCTTTGAATGAGGGCTAAGTGGTTTATGGGCTGCACCATAGAAAGGAGGATTGGTTGGAGTGAAGGCAGCAAACTGGAGTTTTGTGACCAAAAATGTGCCTTTTCATGTGGGTCTGAGCAGCTTTGTCTTCTGAGAGAGACCTTGCTATTGCCCTGACTTTGGGCCATTTTAGTTCACTGGAGGTCACTCGAAAAGCGGGCCTTGAGCAGTATGCTCACGGTGGGCAGGTTTACATTGACAGCTTGCAATGCTGCATCTCCATGAGCCAAACTAGATGCTTGTGTTGACTTTAAGCTTCCCAATCCTGTGCATTTACCTTACATATCTGTGATATCCCACTGCGGTGCAGGGTTTACAGTGAGTCTGGATGCTAGTGAAGAGCAGGCAAGGAGCTGTGCTTGAACATTTACTCTGGAAGAATAAGGGAGGGCTGGTGGCTAGTTTATCATCATCTTAGTATGGTCAGCTCTTGCTGAGGGAAGTGTGCAGAGCTTCAGCCTTCTCAAAAAGTCCTTCACTGCTTGGCCGTTGCAAAAGAGGGCAATGGTTTGTGCTGTGGTAGGTTTGGGGCTTCTACAAGATCAGCTGCAATGCTCTAACRATACATTTCAGTCTTCAGAAAGCTCTCATTGATCTCTGATGCAATAAGCCCAACTCCTGAATCAAATAAATCTATGTATAAATCTGATAATCTATCTTGGTTGATAATCCCAAGTGCTTGAAAGAAGACAAGACTACCGTTTGTTGGCAGCATTTGTCTGTACTAGAAAACCTCCACTGCTGTCCTGCATGTCCTTTGGCATGTCCTCATGTGGCCCATGAACATCTGAGCAGACCCTCTGAAGGAGGTTGGACTTTGTGACTTCAGTGTCCTGTGCCAACCCAGGATCTTACTGCTCCCATTAAAGCACTGGTAGTAGTGTTGCAGTGACCACAGACCCAGGTCCTGTCATACTGGACTCTCCATCCACCTCTGGTCAGAGGTGCTGCTAGGGAATTACGCTTAATTAAACAACATAAAGAGGGCAAGAGAAGCAGAGGGATTAAAACTAGGGTTGAGTAGCTGGGAGTTGCCATTGCTCTTGTTTATGCTGAGTCTCTCTGTGGGGGATGTTCTTCAGTTTGTCTCAGCATGCCGAGAGTCCTTTAAGTGAGAGGCTGCGGTTTACAGAGTCAACAGATTTAAGCAGGCTATGAATATTAATTATTAATTACTCTTGGAGAGTGCTATACATTAGATTGGTGAAGTAGTTAACAGCTCTGCCTCCTCCTCCCCACAGACACACTCTTGCTGTCAGATTTCTCTCCCGGACTAAGACCCCAGTGCTAGAATTAGGCCAGAAACTATTTTCCAGTCGAGTAGCTTTTAATGGGCTCTCCAGAATTTTTCTTTACATCCTGTGAATGACGGAATGTGGAGAGGAATTCCTGTGAATCCTGAATATGTGGAGAGGAGAGACAGTGGGATTGATTCATACTGTAAGAAGTATTAGGGTTTTAACTAAGTGGGCTTGGTGCTGCTGGAGGTTGTATCTCGTTCTCCAGAAGCGCCTGCTAATTACCCACAACATAGGGCAGGGCTCTGCTCTGGAGAAGCCCATTTGCAGGACTCCTGAGGGAAGCTGTATTTCTGATGAAAGGCACAACGTTGGTCTTTTTTGGATTATCTCTCATGGAGGGAGCATCTTACCAGGCTCAGCATGTTTCTGGGAATCCCTCGTCCACCTCAGCTATGGCAGGTAGTGTATTGTGTAATGAGCATGATGGTTTGGAGATGTAGGCATGTCCCAGCTCTCTGCAGATGTTGAGGAGGTGTTTGAGTGTCACTTACAGCTTTCAAAGCCATTAAGTTGCCACTTCCAACTGGGGTTGTTCCTCTCTGCGTGATGCAGCACGTCTTGGTTGGGGCATGTACTCTGTTAAGGTCACCCACACCTTCTTGTGATCTGAATTTTTGCCCACATGAAGGGACTTGCCATGGGAGAGGAGTTCCATGAGGGAAGGCACTTTGGGATGATGTTGGTGGGGTCTTCTGCTGAGCTAAGCCAGCATAGCTGTGCTGGCTTTAGGGGTAAGTCTGAGTCTGAGCTGGTGTCTTGCAGCAGTGGATGGAAAAGACACTCCAAAATTAGAAGTAAGCCAACAGCAAGCTTCAGGTCCTCCCTGGTGGCCTCATTGCATGTTCCATAGCCACGTGAGGAGCTCAGTCCTGCTTCCCAGTCAGTTCTCCTTTCCTTCCTTCACCCACTCTTCAGCCAGGCATCTCAGAGCAGTGGTCCAGCCATGGAGCTGGAGGCTGAACAAAGCTCTGTGGGTGGGAGCCAAGCAGTGGGGTTCCCCAAGCAAAGGATGAGCCACGAGCCTCTGGGGACATCCAGCTCCCCATTGACTCCAGCTCTTGAACTGGCCAGGTTCCTCCACCTCCCAGGATGACTCCCTGGCATGTCAATTTGGGATAAAGCACAGTCCTAATTACAGGAATCACTCAAGCATCAACAAAAAAAGCAGTGGAGAGGAGGCTCGGGAGATCCTTCTGCAAGAGGAAGGAGTATTGTGATCTGTTAGCAGCTGACTTGTTTCCAAACACCTAGCACGCTTTGTTCATCTGCTGTGTTAAATAGCCTGTAGAATTTAATTCCTCTGGGAAAAAACCCAAAACAAAACAACCTCCCCACCCCCAAAGTGCAGCAATGTTGTAATTGGGCTGTGACAAAGCTGAATGTCTCCTGGTCGGGGAGGGAGGTGGTTGTTTGTAATTCTGCATCGTAAGAGAGACATGGTGCGATCCTCTGTCTAGGCAGACAGTTTGGCAGGGAAAGTCACAGCTGGGTGATTCCAGCTCCCCCAAGCCGGGGCTTTTAGAGTGAAAATGCTGACAGATCTGCAGGAATAGCGGGCAGGACTCTCATAATTTATTTTTAATGCCATGCTGTCTTTAACTGTGCAATTTCCTCCGGGGTGTTTGCTTTGAGATTGCGAGATAATTACATCTCAGAAACCAGGCTAATTACAGTTAACAGCCTGAAAAAGTGAAGGCCCCCATTTCCCCCCTCTCCCCCCCCAGTTTTTCCACCAGCGTTCCTCGCAATCACCCCTTCACATCGTGGCAGCACCGGCGAGGAAGTCGGTTTGGCACGGTGCTGGGACGTTCCCTTCCCGTCCTCGCCCCACGGAGGTGACGCTCCATTGATTTGTCTTGGGTGGGGACGTGGCAACCCCTGCCAGGACTGTGATGGAGAACTCGATAGTAGGAAGGTCATCACTGGTGCGCAGGGAAGGAGAAGGCGGTGCTGGTGGGGAGGACCGGGAGAGGTTGGTGCCGTGGTCAGTGTATCAGTGCCCTCTGTTGGGTGGACCAGCCCGCTCAGCCATGTGCACGTTGCTCCATTGAAGAAGCATGCTTCCTTCAGCCAAGTAGAAAAAAATCCTGAATTTTCCAAGCCTCACCATACATGACCTAGGCCCAGCATCGTGCATACAAGCAGTTAGCTGGGGAGCATGTTGTCTCCCTCCAGCCATCATACCTTAGTCCATCCATTCCCATTATCACCTTCAATTACTCATAAGGCATGCAGGCATGAGCTAGGTGTTCGCAAGCCCTTGGGCTGGGGTTGAGGTCCGGATCTTATCGCCACGCCTGCCGCTGCCTTCCCCTGTACCACACTGAAAGATGCTTTCCCCTCCTGTCCCTGTGCTGTTTTTTCTCCATTTAACATAGTAATTTATTTTTAGTGGTGGTGGGCTTGTAATTGTGGTGAACTATGGCTTTGCAGGATAGTTAATACCTTTATTAGTCCAAATGGGAAAAGGAAAAAAAATTCAACCCAAACCTGACAAGCGTGTGGGCTTGGAATCTTGTGAGACAAGAGCAGACTTTGCATCCAAGATGTGTCCTTGTTTCTGTCTCTATCAGCTGGTCTAATAAAAGCTCCTAATGTTTCCTACAGGCCTTGCTGCCTTAATTTATGAGTTTGGTCAGGGACCAGGAGCCCACTCGGCTGTCAGAAACATGAATGGGTGGGAGGGATGCTAATTTTAATGGGAACACAGCGAGGCAGAGCAGCCAGAGCTCCCTAGGAAATAGGGATGTGCTTTCCCCAGAAGCCCAGGGGTGGCAGGTTGTGGTCCAGGTCCTCACAGTGTTTCTGCAGGGTTTGGCTCTCCTTGCTCAGGCTGAACTGACCACTGTACAGCTCCAGCACACTTAACTGCAACGCTTGATGCAGCCCATGCTCCTTCAGAAATAACTCTGAAAGCTTAAAAGGCTCATCCTGCCTTGAATGTCGCCTCGCTCTATCACAATGTGGTTGCCAGGCTCTGTAGAGAATGACAGCAAAGAGCTTCAAAGCAATGCAAAACCCCCCACCCCGTCCTCCAGCAGCCTCAGATGCTGTCTGGCAGCATATGCATACCCTTTCTCTTCCACGATCTGGAAGGTTGGCCCCTAATTCTTGCAGTCTTGAAAAATAATTCTTTTTCTCTTCTGGGATTCCAGATCAGGGATTTAATTTAATGATTTTTTTTTCCTTTCCATTGTTTGTTTTTAATGATTAAGGTGATAGTTATAAAATGTTAACAAGTTCTGGTGGAAATGTGATCCCTGGGAACTTTTTTCACGCTGAATAAAATACAGTGAGATTGATTTAGCAAAGCCGGTTGAGTTGCTGTGTCTTCAAAGATTATCTTGGTTCTGCATGAAGGACCAGATTTTCAAGAAGTGTTTAGGCCTAACCGAAATCAGGTGCTTAAGCACCTTCAAAATAAGAGAGCTTCTGTCTGTAGGGAGTGATAATATTGTGTGTTAAATCAGCCGGTGTATCAGACCTTACTTTTTTGGCTGGGTAATTTTTTCAAGTGGATCGTTTCCTCTGGCAAACTGCTGAGCTGGCACAGAGTGATTATTTTATGAAAAAAACCCTTTCTCCACTGGAAACAGCCCATTTCCCTGGCAGTCACTGGGGCTTGTGAGGGTTGATCCTTGGCCAGTGACATCTCCATGGGGCACTTGGTGCAGTGGTATTTCGGCACAACCTGGTATGGGTCCATGACTTTGCATGGAGGCAGAGCTTGTGGGGTTGCGTTGACTCATTTTGTTTTGCTCTACTGTTTAGTCTTTGCTGATCTACAAAGCACTTACTCCTGGCAATTATTCAGATGAGGCAGGGGGTTATTTGAAAGCTGCAAATGGAGGTTTCTGGGGAAATGTCTTCAAAGGATGATCTTCTTCCGATGGAGGCTGTAATTGTTTAATGATTTTCTGTATGGATTTCCGTGTGGGCTGCTATGGGACAGCCAGAGCTGGTTCGCCAGCAGAGAGCTTCTGCTTGTGCTTCGCCCTCTCCTCCCCCCGTGCTCAGGTCAGCTGGCTTCTGTGCATCATCGTAGTCTTTTGATTTATATTTCCCTTGGTTTTTACTGCTCTATGTCAGACCCAAACCTCAAACTTGTCACCTTTTTTTCCAATTAAATCAGTTGACCATGCACAAACGTGTTGTCTCTCCCAGCACACCTTGCCTCTCTGGCATCCTTAGTCTGCACAGCTGCAGCGACACTGCTTTAACAACAGAAACAGGGTTGGGGCAGGACCTCCGAGCCATCAAGTCCTGCTCTCTGCTACTGCAGCCGATGAAGCACCTCGTCCCTCTTCTAGGCTGAAAAACCCCCTCTTCATATTGCATTGGCTTTTCTCCTAATTGTTTGGACAGCGAGAAGCCTTATTCTAGTTTCTCACTTAAATTTATTCATGGGTGGTTTATGACCTTTTGCTGATGTTGTCCTTTCACCTTAAATAGCACTTTCTCTTCCTTCATGTTAAACCTCCTGATACATGGAGAGAAACAATTTTATCACCTCTCCACCTTCATTTTCTTAGACTAACAAGTCAGGCTCTCCTAGCAGCTGACTCTTGTAAAAAGACCACCTTTGCTCTGATGGTCCGGATAGCCTTCCTCTGACCCAGTTCCAGTCTGAGTTCACCATCCTTGACCCCAATTTTGGGTGACAAGGATTGCACAGTGCTTCAAATGCAGTCTCACCAGGCTCTGTACAGAGACCTTTTGCCCATCCGAAGCACATGCAGGTGCTTATGAAGCCCCAATGTTTACGTGGGCCTTCTGCAACATGCAAGACCACTGTGTTTGAGGAGTGGGATGTTAAAAGGTTTGATCCCGTTCTCAATGAAGTCACAGTTGAAATTCCCATCGATTGCTAAGGCGTGTGTCCAGGACTTAATAAGTCTTGTTGCTCAGTGCCAGAAGTGGTGAACTCCTCTTGACATGATAAATCATGTGCCAAAGGCGTTGATGTGTCTGACGGAGAGCCAAGGGGAACAGGAGCTCAAAGCAGCTGATGGCAGTGCAGGGCCAGGGATGGGTCCCCTCCTCCTGCTCCCTTTGCTTTGCTCAAGGAGTAAAGAGCATATAAATATTGTGAAATCATTTTCAAAAAGAAAGAGAAAAAAACAGGGCAAATTGTACCGTTGGCTCCCTGATGGATGGGAGCAGAGCTTGTGCAAGGCTGAGAAGGACTCCAGAGGCCTGGATCCTGAGCAGGCAGAGAGATTTCGGACACAGGCAGCGCTGTGGTCTGTCTGAGGTGTTTGAGTCCTTTTACACAGGTGGGAACGCAAGGAGTGGGTGATCAGGAGAGGCGCAGGAGGATCCTCCTTTCCAGCCACGGCACGCGGTGTTGGGAACTGCGGTTGAGTCCTGATGCTGGCCAGAGATCAACCAGAGATCCTGTCTGATGGAAACAGAATCCTTCTGTTTCCTGATCTAAGCCCCATAACACAAAGCAGATGTAAAGGTCTAGCTGAGATCAGGAAATCTTTTGTGTGCGAGGTGGAGGCAAACGGCGACTCTGTGTGCTGCCAGCCCGAGGAGCCCGTGCAAGGGGAAAATCAGGTACCTCTGGGGCAGGAGAGAGCTGGCTCTGCAGGGGAAGGGGCACTATGCCTGCTGTAAAGTATAAACTGGCTTTCTGGAGTGGTCCCAAGTTAAATAATGCCTGTGGCATGACCTACATCTTCTGCAGGTCAGAGGGATGCTGTGCCTTGTTCTGCCTTGCCTCTGTCACGGAGGTCCCTTCTGCGAGCAGCTGCCTCCCATGTCGCGGCACTGCAAGTTGCTAAACAAAGCAAGGGAAAATCAGGCACAAGCTGTGCAATTTGCAGATGATCTGTGTACCTGCTAGTTCATAACAGATGTTTTCCTTCGCGTGACCATTTGTGAGCTGCTTCCTTGTCACAGTCTGTAGTAGCTGTAATGCTCGGGAGTGAGTGATATCTTACACCTGCACAGAGCAGTGTTCCTGCCTATAAACTTGCTTTGCAATTCCAGAAATCTCCCATTACACAGAGTTTTATATCCAGTGCAAACAATGGCAAAATAAGACTGCATAATATTTTTATACAGGCTTTAGAAAAAAAAAAAAAATAGAAGAGGGGAATTGCAGGAATTGGATGGGATCCACACAACTCTCTATCCTCTCTGAGGGGTGGCCAGGAGCAGATGTTGCAAAGGGAGGTGCAACAGAAGGCAAATCTGCCCTGTATTAGATCTGCTCATCATCTCCAATAGCTGGAGGTTGCCTGCAGCATTAATATCACTTTCAGGAGAGATGTTGGTATTTAGCTGTTGTAACTCCAGCTATTCTTGTTATCCACGTACTTGCCTGCTTCCTCTCTGAAATGTCACAAATTCTTGGCCATGACAACTTCCTGTGGAAGTTAGCTCCATAGTTTAATTATGCGTTGTGCAAATCCCATGTTTCCTTCTGCAGTGCTGTGCCAGGGTGGTGTCAGCAGCTCAGAAACGCTGGGTCAATTATTATAGGGTTGCTTCTGAACAGCAAAACATCAGCACGGCATAACGAGTGTTGTGCTTGGCTTTTCAGACAGGCCTCCAACAGATAAAAGGACTGCAATTCCTCATGTCCTGGGCAGGTTGGCAGGTGCATGGGAATGTGATACCTTCCTTTGGGTTACCCACAAGGGGAAAGGGGGGTCTGTCTCAGAAAGGCTGTTGATTTTTCCTGGCTCCTTGCAAGCTCTACCACTGGACTGCCAGACTGGTATTTCAGATAAATGTGCAGCAAAACTTGAAATGAGCCAAGAAGAGTCTTCTGTTGAAGAGACAAATTTTGCAGAGAACTTTTTCCCTGGTATGTGGCACTCTCCCAAATAACCAAGGTCTTTTGGTAGCTCGGGGCTTGAGCGCGCAGGGGTGGAGGGGTGGGTGCACCTCTGCAATGGGAGAAGGATGCTCTGGCTGGGAAACCAGTGCTCACCCTACTGCACTGGGCTGCTGTAACTGTGTCAGCATGTTCCCAGAAATGCCTTTCTCGTCCACTCTAGAAGTGGATAATGCTAAACCACAGGGATGACTCTTGGAAATTTGCTCCTGTGCTCATTTTGCACCAAATTCCCACGTGGGCTTACCTGCAGAGATCTGTGGGAGCCTGGATTCCCCACGGGTGCTGCTGGAGCGCGCTGCAGTCTGTTGGGAATGGCTGCTTGCCAGCTGCTGTGGAGATGGGCAGCAGAGAGCAGGGGACCATGACACGTTTTAGAGAGGTACCTTCAGGCACAGCATCCTCCAGTATAGCTCTGTCCGGAACAGCAGGATCAGGCCTCTTGCAACAGCTAAGCTGAGAACAGAATATAAATTTCTTTGCTACATATAACAGAAGAGAAACCTCTGTTGCATGGCCAAGGTTTGTCATGCTGCTGACCAGCCCCCTGCCCGATAGCATGAGCTTGGCTCATTGGGGACTCATGGAAACTGGTTGGGCAAAATGGGAAATGTGGGTATGGGCAGTTGGGTGCATCCTTGTACCCCGCAACTTAATGCCTGTTCTTCACAGTGTGAACTGGCCTGCTGCGAGAAGAAACTCAAGGAGATTTAAGATGGCACCTGCCTTTTGGGGAGAATAGGGGTGAGTGACGTGGGTTTGAATAGAGGTGAAGGTTGGGCTAGGGTGAGGAGCAGTGCTGACTGGGGGGATGTGTGGCGTGGCAGGAGCTGCAGTTACAGGGGGTCTTGCTTGAGGCATCCATGCTTTGGACATAACAGACTTTCAAGGCAGGACAAAGGAGGGGAGGGAATGGGAAGGCAAGGAGTATCCCATGTCATGAATGACAGGCAAACAGGCATTTTTCCACGCATAGCTTCAAAAAGCTGGGGCAAAATAGAAGCAAAAAAATTTCCTCTGAGACATAGCTCTAAACAAGGGGATTGTCCCAGTCAGCTCCTGGCCATCTTACTTGAAGGGGCCCAAAGTAACAAGCGCTATTTAACTTGGAAATCTGGGACAAGATCAGGAAAAAGGGGAGACTTTGCCCTGGGTCACTGGCTCTGCCAGCGTGATCCACTTGTGAACCACTTCTGCTCTGTGTGCAGGGGGAAGTTTTTTTTCCCTTCCCTCTCCTGTTGTCAAATTCATGCCCAGCTAACCGACAAATCCATCTCTTCAGAGATCAATTACAGTGTCTGGCTGCGAAGCCTGGAAATCCAATTAACTCCCAAATATTTTTTTTTTTCTGTTTTTTAAAAAAAAGGGGGGGAGGGGAGAAAGAGAGACAAAGAGAGAGAAACACATTGAAGTGGGGACATAAATCACCTCGAAAACATTCCAAACATTAAGATAAACAAAGACGAATTTCAACTTCGTCTCTTTTTGAGACTCTGTCACTGATTTATTTTACTCCTCTGTCTGAGCCTCATTTTTGTCTTTGCTTGTGTTCAGAGTTGGTTGCTGTCTCTGGAGTGGAGTCCCAGGGCCAGATGCCTCCTGCGGCAATGCCAGGATGCACTGCCCATGTAGGGCATCCTCCCTTCTGCTGGTCCATTCACCTGAGGTTTTAAGGGGTTAAACTGTCTCCATCCTATAGGGCACTTGGGGACTGATTAAAACGGATGCTCAGCTCTGCCTGGGTCTGAATGGGCTGGTAGTTTGGGTTAGGAACGTGGCCCGCCGGACTTCCTAAGAGGAAATAACTCTGCTTCTCAATCACAGACTTCCGACTTTTTGCAGCCACCCAGAACTGGCTGTTCAAATTGAACCTCTCCATCTCAACCTCATGTCCTTGATCTTTTAGGGAACTTACTCCATTTGACCAACTCTACCATGTCCTCAGGCCTCCCAATGGCTTAAAGGAGACTCTTCTCCACAAGAGAGTGAAATTTTGGCCAGCAGGTCGAGGGAGATTCTGCCCCTCTACTCCACTCTGGTGAGACTCCAGCTGGAGTACTGTGTCCAGCTCTGGAGTCCTCAGTACAGGAAAGACATGGACCTGTTGGAGCGGGTGCAGGGCAGGGCCCTAAAAATGATCAGAGGGCTGGAACACCTCTCCTATGAAGAAAGGCAGAGAGAGTTGGGGTTGTTCAGCCTGGAGAAGAGAAGGCTTCGGGGAGACCTTATTGCAGCCTTTCAGTACTTAAAGGGGGCTTATAAGAAAGATGCGGACAAACTTTTTAGCAGGGCCTGTTGTGATAGAACAAGGTAGAATGGTTTTAAACTAAAAGAAGGTAGATTTAGACTTGATATAAGGAAGAAATTTTTTACACTGAGGGACCAGGTTGCCCAGAGAGGTGGTAGATGCCCCATCCCTGGAAACATTCAAGGTCAGGTTGGACGGGGCTCTGAGCAACCTGATCTAGTTGAAGATGTCCCTGCTTATTGCAGGGGTGTTGGACTAGATGACCTTTAAAGGTCCCTTCCAACCCAAACTATTCTATGATTCTACGATTCTGTGGTGTCCATGTGGAAACACACTGAGTCCATTGAAGTGCCTGAAGATGAGCAGGGCCCAGCTGTGTCTTAGGCAAGTGGTCTCACAGAGATATTAAGAGAAGGACTGGGAAATACTGCAAGAAATTTAAGGGAAAGAAATAAGGACTGACGTATTTGTGATGTTTCTGGCTTTGGGAATTGGCCAACCAAGGGTCTAGCAAGTCATCAGTGATACAGCTGCCTATTGAAATAAGGGGGTATGAATGGTAGTAGAGTCAGAAGAAGCATCTTTGCATGAATAAGAGGTTTTTCTAACTCTCAAATGCCTGCTATTTGGCTGAAGACATTTTGGAGTAGGAACACAGGCACCTAACCATGGTGGTTGGTACCAGTGACAGGTACTGAGCATCTGTTCAGTAGTTGCAGATATGACGTAGTATCCTTGAGGGGCTGGTGCCCATCCGGAGTGGCAGCAAGCTGGGGGGAATACCCTGGGACATCCCAAACAGGGAGGTGTCAGCCCTGGTCTCTAGGGCTGGAGAACCTCTGTCTCGCTCAGGCAACAGGCATTTGAACCTGAAGCATCTGTGCTGCTGTCTGTAGTCCCTGTCCACCTCCTTCAAGAAGCTTTAGTTTTCATTCCAGAGGAGGATGAATAATCCTCGGGGGTTGTAGTGAAGAGGAATTGTCACCCTTCCTTCAGCTCTATCAGAAACTCTTCAAGAGGCAGTTAACAAATAACCTTCCCTTGGGATAAATTAGCTCCCAATCCCAATTCAATAGCTGCTCATTTTAAGATGTCCTTGATACCTTGTGTGAGTGGCTGATCTTCCTTTGAATCCTGCTGTGTTTTCAGACCCCGTGATTGCTGCAAGCAATCATGAGTTCCACATTAACAGCTCATGCACTGATTGCACCGAGCAGTCCCAATACAACCTTTTGTGAAAAGTCTTGGAAAGTTGAGCTCCATGCTATGCTATCGGAAAGCTACACAGATCTGACTCCATCACACATTCTGGTGACTGACTCTTCAAATGAGGACTGGTTTGCAGGGGCTGGTATGCAGAAGACATCTGTGCTTCAGAGTCCATCTTTAGAAAGAAAATCTTGTAGGCATTGTCAAGGTAACATGGTGATGGCGCAGAGTTGTCCAACAGCCTCCAGGCAGCCTGGAGCAAAGGCTCTGAGAGGTAATCCAAATGGATTTTTTTTTTTTTTTCTCCAGCCCAACATTGCTGCAGAGTAGGAGAATGGCATCGGGATAGCTCCAAAAAAGCAAAAGAACCGCATCAGAAAGAAAACCTCCTGCCATGTCATCTTGCCCAGACCTTCCAGCGAGACAGCCTTTCCCAATTCCGTTGAGGACCATCCCTCATGTACCAAAAACATTGCCGCTGTTTGCAAGGAGTAAGTCATCCTTATTAACAAGCCTCTCCAGGAACAACAAACTGAAACATGCAGTCTTGTACGGATGCTCCAATATGTATCTTTTTGGCTTTCAGGACAGTTATGAGATTTTTATTTCCTCTCACACCAATGGCAGCTGTATTGTAATGTATCTTGCGTCGATTAAAAATCTCTTTAATCAAATACCAGCAGGGGAGGTGTTCAAAACTTTTGAAGAATGACTCCTAAAAGCTGCCACTTGACTGTGAGTGAATTCATCCAGAAATTGGCCTGCCAGACTGGCATGCAATACAAAATCTCTGCTCACCTTTATTTCCAAAGCTGCCAACAAACTGCAGTGATGGGAATCAAGAGAAATCTGTGTCCAACAGGACAGAGTAGGCTATGGTCAGTTCTTTCGTGGGAGATATTGCTCCAAGAAACCTTTGTCATAGACAGAACCCCTTACTCAATTTATCAATCCCTAGTTACACTTCAAATTCCTATATACCAAATCCATGGGATAGATTAGATAGCTTAATTTGAAATGTGAAAGTAGGCTGGAAATCATTGCTGTGCAAATTGTGTAGAGGGTTGGGTTTTTTCTGTTCCATGGCTGAACTGGACTTCAAAAGAATAAATAAAATCCGTTCTGGTAGCTCCCAGTGAGGAGTATACTTCTTTGGAGAAAGGAAAAAAAAAAACGCTCCCAATATTTTATTCAACCCAGAGTCAAGCATTTTGATTTGGGGGAATTCAGCTAATTTTCTTACTCCTCAAAATAGGTCAACTTTGAAATAGAAAATGTCACGTTGGAACAGAAAGTTGAATAGAAAAGTTTAGAAAATGTAAGATTTTATATACATATATTTGGAAGTTTAACAAGCTTGTGAATGGAAAGAAAGCATCTAGGCTATTTATAATTCAATTAGGCTTAGATTTAGGAATAGTTTTCACTCTCCGTAAACTGCATTTCTTTTTAATTTAGAACAATCTCCTTCCTCCATCAAAGCCCCTTCTCCTAGCTATAGCTGGAAATATATAGCTATAATATAGTTGGAATGACTATAGCTATACTGTGTCAGCTAACTGCTGTATTTTTCTTTCCCAGGGCTCTCCAGGCATCTAGGCGTGTTCACTCGGGAGTATTGGCATTTGGGACCGAGGTATGGAAATCCAGGGTGTGTGCTGCTGGAACAGTTATCAAGGAAATTTAATCCAGCAACCCTCTCCTGCATGACTTCTCAAGGCTTTGTCTCTTTTCCCCCATTCCGCTGCAAATGTCCTATACCACATTTTTCTTTCATTAAAAAAAAGGAATTTTAAAAAATACTCTTCTCTCCTTTCTTTTTTTGGTAGCTTTTCAGTGTTCTTGCATTGTCTCTCTTTGCAGCACTGGTTATGTATGTGTAAGTAGTAAGTTAGTTTCTATTCTCACTCTGGGGGGTTGGCTTCCAAACTGTTTATTGAGTAATAAAAAGAGAAAATTACAAGCCATTGCCCAGGGATAATGTGCTAATAATTTGATGACTGGACAAACGGTTGGAACAGCCCACAAATGGTGGTAAGCAGGAAACCTGGTATCCATTGCTGACAGAGCCACCCCCGAGGAGATAAAACTTCACTGCTAGTAATCAAAGTTGATGCAACAACTGTGAGCTATTAAAAATTACTTTGGGGATGGGTGGTAGGATGATCATTATTACTTTTGGAGCAAAAGTGGCAGATAAGCTTTTTGGAAGGTGTTTAGAAGTTAGTTCCTACATGGAGTGAACACAACGGACCACCACGTCTGCTCACGCTGGGGTCCACACAGCCCACAGCTGCTGGGCTGGAGGCTGGAGATTCCTGGAAAAACAAAGATTAAAGGGTGTTAATGCTTTCAAGCAAACATGAATCATCCCAGAGATAACAAAGGGTTTAAGTTTCTTTAGACATTGTCTAATTGTGTGGCACTCAAGCCCACCAAGCAGTGTCCCAGTTTTGGTGCTGCAGAGCACGGAACCAGGATCTGCTGCTGCAGGGTGACTGTGGGGTTGCACCCAGTTGTGTGATAACACGCCCCATCCCTCTCACCCCAAAACTTGTGGTTTTACTTATTTATATTTTTAAGCCCATATCTGTTGCTGGTTTAGTTCCCATCCAGTAAATCATCCCACTTCTTTGAGACTTCTGATGAACCCCCCTGGCCTCTGTGATGCTGTGGGTACAACAGGAGCTATGGGCTAATTGTAAAGTGTGCCGCTGACCACTGAATGTGGTCAACCGCTGCCATTTAAATGCTTCTGTTCAACTGCCAAAGGCTTAGGACTAAACAGCACTGCTCAGCTTGCCTGTCCTAAACCATTCTGAGAAGATGTGCCCCATTTGCCACCTCCAGGAGGATTTCCTAATTCTTCTTGGAGGCAGAACATCATATCTGCATTATCTTCTTTCCACTGATGTGGAGTTCAGTGGAGGATTGGGTGAGGAGGGCCCTTGAGAGGTCTCACTCTCTGCTYATCTCCCATGAGGCGGGATGAGCTGTACCTCTTCCAAACCAGCAGCAGATCCAGCTCTCGACATGGGCAGGAAGCCATGCAACTGGGAGTAGCTGTTTGCAGCTGCCAAGACCTCACATTTGTATGTTAGTGATGCAGATAAAATCTCATAAACCAGTCTCCATTCTGCTTTACTGCTGATTTAATGATCGGAGGAAGAACTTGACTGTTTATTAAAACATTAGACAGTAAACTTTAACAATAGACAGTAAAGGGTTTTGTTTTTCCATCCTTCTGATTGTTAAAGCAACAACACATTAAGCTGGAGAAGGACCTGCTCCCAGTCTCCGAATCCAGAATGACAGTATGGGGTTGTGATGTGACTGGGCAGTGCTCCCTCCATCAGGCAGGATGAAGAAGTTGGCATTGCTGCTTCCGGGCGTGGCAAATCCAACATCTGAAGAAGGGCAGGACCTCATCCCTAATTGGGCTGTCTCACAAGGCTGGCTTGCTAATGGCAGAGGGGATGGAGCAGCACAGCTGTCTCTGAAGCCCTCTGTTGTTGCTAATCAGCAACACTAACTCCATGAAGCTTGCCAAAGGTATTTACTTCATCACCCATTTGCCTTTCTCCCTGGCAGAAGGCATCTCTGCTAAGAGGCCCTGGTGGGAGCCAAGTTCTCCAGCGTGTTGCATGGGTCTGGAGGATGGACAATCTCTGACAGCTTTTCTGTCCTCATAGCAGCCTAAGCTGGTTTAGGCCCAGAGCCCATGTGATAGCTGGGTGCAAAAATATGTTCAGGCATCCATTGGTGCAGGCTGATACATAGTTCTGAACTGTGAAAGTGGCTCCTTAGGATTGGGGGATTTTTGCAATTTCTATGGGCCGTGCGGTTCTCTCCTGACATCACCTATTCAGCCTGGTTCCTGTGCTGAGCTGGTTGGCCTGGCTTCTCCTGGGGTCAGTGGAGAAAGACAGGACTTCCTAGGATCACTCATCCTGTCTAAGGAGAGCCTCCAGAGGGGCTGACCTGTCTCCACAGATTTTAGTGGGACTCTAGATGAATTTTTTGGACATCTGACATGTAGACAGGCCAATGCCTGCAGAGGCAAATCTTGCTTCAGACCCTAAAACATAGTAAATGTGTCCTTCAGTTATCCACCTCCTTGGGCTCCCTTAGAGAACCCTGACTGCAAGCACAGCAGCCCTGCTGAGGGGTGGGCTTCCTGGTCCTGGGCAAGCCCAAAACAAGTTACCTTCTAGCTCAAGTCTCAGTCCTGATAAAGGTTCCCATCCAGTGGGTGTCTGGTGGATTACATAGGAGGGTCAGTGGTTCAGATGTAGGAGAAGCTTCTGCCCTCCTGCAGTGGGGTGTGAAATCCAAGTGCTTCTGGAGGCCAGCCTGGTGGATGAGCAGCTGGTTCATTAGGGAGCTTTATCCAATGGACCAGACCGCAAATGCAAGAGCAGGGTAAGATGTGCCTTTGCTAGGCTTGAAGGGGGAAGAGGGACAGAAAGCAAGTGTGCATGTGCACCAAGATGAAAAGGAGAGGGTTGATTGCTCATGGTCCTGGCATAAAGCAGTATTTGCATAAGCTCAGTACCTTTTGGGCACTGAGCTGCTTTTCCAAGTCCTGCAAAAAGGCTTTCAAAAATATAGTTGCCGTGGGATAGGAGTGGAGGTGCTGTTGTGAACCAACAGCCTTCTCCAATGGTGTCTGAGAAAAAGCAATCCCTTTGCACTATGGGCAGGGATTACACATGAAGTCCTCCAGGGATCTGTGGTAGGGCTTGTGCTGTCCTATCCACAAACAATCTGGAAAGGGGAGCAGACAGAAAACAAAATTTGCAAGGACACAGCATTGTTCAGGACAGTGCCAACAAAAGCTGACTGCGAAGAAGTGCAGAAGGATTGCAGCATACTGATGGCTACGTGATGACACAGCAGAGGAGATTTGTTGTCAGCAACTGCACTTGGAGAAAAATCAACAGTAGCTACACCTATACAACAGCATGGTCTAAATGAGCTATTACCTCTCTGGAAAGAGATTGTAGAGGCATTGCAGGCCATTTCTGGAAATGTCAGCAACGATCACAAAGGCAAGGGCAATGTGAGGAGTTACAGAGGAAGAAATGGAGGATAAAACAGAGCCTGTCATTATGCGACTGGATACATTCACAGTGCACCCTGTGGTGCTCGGATGCTGTGTGTAGTTCTGGTGTCCGTGTCTCAGGGGGTCAGTCACAAGGAAAGATGTGAAAGGAAACTATAGAGTACCTGTCATAGCAGCAGGACCTCAAGTGACCAGGAGACCTCTATCTGAAGAGGACAGAACTGAAGGGGCAAATGAGAGGAAGAAAGTCATGGGTGGCTTGGAGGAGGTGGACATGGAGCTGGATGGACCTCTGCTCTGGCCAGGGCTGATGCTGTATAGAGACCCCAACCTTGGCTGTCTGTATTTGGCAGTTGGGAATGTTGAACTGGGCCAGCACCCAAAAAAGATCGATGGGGGGACATCAGTAAGAAGTGGCACACCCGACTAGACCCCTGCTGCCATTTGCCTCTAGGACAGCAAGCCCCACGTTGTCCCCTGCCTTGTCCTGGCYGTTCCCAGTCAGCCCCTCCAGCTAGGGAGGGTTGCAAGCCAAGTAGCAGGAAGGTGCCATTTGTGCATCATGCTCTCATCTGGGCTGCACCGGGTGACAAACTTCAGCCCTAAAAGACTTAAATGGACTCAGCCTGACCACTCAGCCCTGGAAAATCTCCATACATCTGAGGATTAAATCCTGGCCCCAGTGAAAACAGCTGAGCGTTTTCCGGTTGAGTCCAGTGGGACAGAATTTAATTCCCAGTTTTAAAGGCTCTTTAAAATCAGCTGTGATATATAACCAGCCTCTAAATACTTCAACAAGATTGGCAGTGCTTCGGGAGAGCCATGGGCAGGATTACTGGCAAATCCGTAGGTCGGGAGAGGAACTGGGGAGCCCAGCTGGGGCAGAGCAGAGCTGCAGAGCTGGAATTGCTTCTGGTTGTGGCTGCAGTGTGCAGAAAAAGCTGGGTAGCAGGTGAAGTCCTTTGCTTTTTAAACACCAAAATGCTGTTGATATATTTGTGTTAGCGCATACCCCATTTGGAGTGTGTTTGTGCATATATACTTATATATGTATACACACATACTTACCTCCCCACAAGTACATGCACCAAAATACATATATTTCCTCAGCCTGCATCTTTCTGTAAATTGCAAAAATACAGACAAAAGAATAAAATTAAGTCCCTTATCATTGCTAAGTCATCAGAAACTAATATTACAGCTAGTGGGCATTTTTTTCCTGAACTATCCCCACTTCAAGATCCTAATTTAGTGATTCTTTCTGTAGCTCTTTACATTCTATTATTTATAAGAAACAATATTCAGTCCTCCCTTGACAGTATTTGCAGGGCTGCAGAAAGCAGTGTGGCAGAAAGGTGGTAGAACAATTTTGGTTATGTTTCCATAGCTACCTAGCTGCTAAATGTGGTTTATTCCATTTTAAAGTCAACCAACACACACACACGCGTGCACACATACGTACCCTCTCACACACAGGCACTCACAAATCACCAAATGAAGTATATTCAGACTAATCCCTGGTCTGCCTATTACAGCCTAATGTTCCTGCGATTTGTATATTTGAAGGGGTACTTGCTGCATAAATAAATGGCAGGGCAGCGTTCTCGCTGGATATAGCAGGGTGATAAACATATTGTTTCTTTCTTGCTCTTCTCTCCGATGTGTGTGTTCCAGTCGGTCCCTGTAATATTATTATGGATATTTTTACCCAGCCGTTGTGCGCCGAGGAAGTCGGAGGTAGGATGGTGTCCTCTCGTGGTAAATGGCATCTTTGCAGCCTTAGAGYGGCCGTGCTAACAGGCACCCATGAAAAGGGAAGGGAAAAAGAGGTGTCCTAGAACTGCATGGGCATTTTAGGGGCAAACCTCTTTGGCCAGAGCTTCCTACTTCTGCAACCGCGTGCAAAGCCAGCTCGGCAGCCCCCATCCCCCTGATACAGGCAAAGAGAGAAATATAGCCCTATGCTTGCTTTGCATGCCGTTCAATGTAGCAGGACGGAGACCACTGGTCGCACTCAGTTTTCCAAGCCCATCACTGATGTAAGTAAGTTGAAGGAAGAAGAAAATGAGGCGTGGGGAAGGAAACTATCGGTACCAGCTTTCTAGAGCAGAAGAAGTTTGTCCTAGCAAAGAGTGCATGTCCAGAGAGTGCTGTGTTTTGTTAGAGAGCATCCCAGCGCTTGTAATGGTGGGCAACAACACTGATTTCCACCAGCTGGAGGGGAGGGAAGGGGTGAGGATGCAGAAGAGTAGGTTTAAGGTGGCCTTCAGAAATGCCTAACCTGTTGCCCCTGGGATCCCCCAGGGGCAGCATCCCGCTCCACGAGCAGTGTGGAAGGATGCTGTGAAGAGCGGGGTAGGGAGGAGGCACCTCTTCACCCTGCTGCACCCCCCATGTCTGCTGCTCTGCCCGTGCACAGCAGCAACTCTAGTTTATTGTCAGCGAAGGGGTGTGAGGAAGACGGGGAGCCTGACGGTTCCCACTGTGCTCCCGCTGCCTGGTTGTTAGCGCTGTGCATTTACGATGTGCACTCTGACGGCTCAGCCTTGACAGTGCCCTGGGGCAGGCAGTGTCCATCCCTGCTGGAGGTGAGCTGCCTTTGCAAATTCTTCCCAGCCCTGCTAAAGAAGGAGACCTGCAGCTTGGGCATGTCTGATCGCTCTGGAGAGACTTTCATGGCTTAAGCCAGCCATACTGCAGCATAAGCGGGGCTTAACCCTCTCACACCCATGCACTGTTTTTCAAGCACTCATGGCCTGCGGCATCACTCCCTCCCAGGTACACATTTCCCAGTGCCGCTCCATCTCTGTGAAATGGGACAGGTAAAAGCCAAAAGCAGGACAAGAAATAGCTACAGACAGGGACGATGGGTAGAGAGTCCTTAAGAAAATAAGAGAAGGGTAAAGACATACCCAGCAGGAATTTCCTGCCTTAAGGATTATCTGAATGTAAATAAAATGTATATGAGGAGGGTAATATATATGAGTAGACTAAATAGGACGTAAACATATATATGAGGGTAGCATTTAGCTCTTGTCCATCCATTCTGGCCTGAGCATCCAGCCCCTGTTCTCTCCCATACCTCTGCAGCGTTAGCCCTCTGTCACACCATGACTCCTGCAAGTCACAGGAGTGACACGTGCCTTCGGTGGTGGCAAGTGTCCATAGCACACAGAGGGGGGGGCTGGCAGGTGCTAGACCAGCTATGGCTTTTACTGGGAGATCACATGGTGAGTGGGATTCATTCCTCTGCTGCGTCCCAGCAGCCCATGCAAGCCCCTTTCAAGGGGTGCTCTGCAGTAAATCTGTGCCAGAGCTCTCTTGCCCCTGTGCGCATGGTTAGTGATTGCTTGTACACGTCACCCTGCAAGAAATTTTTGTGGCATCATCGGGTTACCAATATTTTCTGTTCCCTGTTACCTTTTTTCTCTCCCTGTTATTGTGGAATAGGAAGTGTGATTGTGGTGATGTTACTTTCCCCTCCCAAGCAGCAGTCCTGTTCAAGTCACTTCTAGATCTCAACAAAAAGGTCTCATAAGTGGCTTTTTGCAATGACAGAGATAGGGAAGTGTCTCCTGAAGTAGAGCATTTTTGTCACAACTTTTTTTTCTTCTGCCTGGAAAAAAATAGGAGAGTGAAAAATGCTGCTGAAAATCATGTTTTATTAGCATTTGTAACCAGGTGCAAAACAAATAAATCATCATTGTAAAACAAAAAAAACCTCTGCCCATCCGTCATCTGCTCATACTTCTTGTTGTTTTGCAGATTCCCTCTGCTCCACAAGGTTGCCTGGGGTCTGCCAAGGTGCCAGGTGAAGTTAGTCACAAATTCATCCTTCTGGTTTGCCTATGCTGAACAAGGTGGAGTGGCGGAGAGCTAGCAGATATCTTCAGGTGAGTTGCTGGGATTGAGTTGAGCCCTGTGCATCTGTGCCAGCACAGGAGCAGTGCAGCTATTTTTGCATGGAGCTCAGATCTGGGCTAACCTGGTTAAAAACTCAGGCAGGTTTTATTGTCCCAGCTCTATTACTTCCCAGGCACAGACCCTGGTCTTGTACCAGACCCAAGGTGCCTTGTGCACCAGCAGCTCAGGTGCCCTGGCTCTCCCTTGGTTTGTGGGGAAGATGATCTCACCTTTATACATGAGCTCTTTCCATAGTGCTAAGTGGTTAATGATGCTCAGACCAGGGCCAGCCCATTCTGCCATGTAAAATTGGATCCCTTCTGTTTCCCAAGCTCGCTCCAGCTTTAAGCAGCTGCAGTGCCAGCCATCGTTCCTCCAGCTGTCCTCAAAGCAGTCACGCCCTTTCACAGACCCAATTTTCCACCTATGATTGCCATATTTTTCACACCTTTTTATGCCAGGAAAGCACAGAACAACAGGGCTGGTTTGGGCCAGGCTGATGAGCGTGGGCATGAGCTGCTCACACGCTCATCACCCCAGGGCTTGGTTGTCCACCATGGTATGCAACAGCATATGCATGAAAATGAAAAACTGAAACCTTATAAATAAAGACAGCCACAGCAGCCCATAACTATGTTATTTTCCTCCACAATGTGAGATCCAATAGTGGGCCAAGAGACACTGTCATTAATGCAGGTGTCCAGTTTGTGACCAAGATGTGAACATGCTCATCGTTGACTTGCCTTGGCATTTAGAGACATTTGTCTTTGTTGCTTTCTGTTGGACCAGGAGGGGCTGGTGATAAATCAATTCCCTATGGCCACGGTGCTCTCCTGTACCATCATTATGTGTGATTATAAGCAGTAGCAATAATCATCATGCCACTGTTTCCAAGGCAGGCTTTGCTGTCTTTGTATTGGCACTCTTTCATCTCCAGCCCCCCAACAGGCAGATGCTGGAGGTCAGCGTGTTTTGCTGGCTCTGTAGTGACAGGTAATAATCTGAAGGCTACAATATCATCAAAGGATCGCACTCCAGGCCCCTCTCTAGCAAGAAGCAGGTAGCACAGACACATTTTTTCCTGCCTTTTCTGCCCCTTTAGCCACCAGCACTGGGCAGGGGAGTCATGGGACCTGGCAGAACCCAGCTTTGGCTTTCTTGCTGTGGGAAAGAGACAGGTCCCCTGGGAAATGGCAGAGTTGATAGAGAAAGCCAGCTCCATGCAGCAAAGAAATGGCTGGCTGAAACATTCATCCTCCCCTCTGGATTAAGGAAGACTTTTTTTTTTTTTTTTTTTAAATCAGTTCAATGTTTTACAGCTCAAATTCAAATAGGAGTTCAAGAGCTTAAACAATGAAACAAGGATGTGTTGGCATGGATGGGCCATCTTTCCTCTCCCTGCCTGCTGAGCCCATGCGCAGCTCTGCTGGCGTCAACCTGGGGAGAAAAATACCTGTGCCTCACCATCACAAGCTGATCAGCCTTTCCAGGCTCTTCATTGGGTTGCTGGCAAGGTGAGACACRTGGGCAGACCTTCAGCTAGTCAATCAGGGTTAATCCTAACAGGGTTGTGCCATCTTACACCCGCTGACCCAATCTGCCCGGCAGCCCTTTGCATGGTTTCTCCCTCTCCCCCGATGCCAATGTCTGTGGCCTCGTGGGTGCTGGATGCTGGGGGTCCCCAGGACTTCTAGGGAGGTTGCTATTGTAGGGTGCGTTCAGAGATGGGGGAAATAGCAGGCAGCGTTTGGGCTCTCCTGGAGAAGCGGGTGTGTGGGGCGAGGTGGCATGGGGTCTCCGAAGAGCCACCCCAGGCACTGCCATTCCCAACCTCGTTCCAGATAGATGGTGCTGCCTGAAAATAATTGCAGGTAGCTGCCCAGCGCTCAGGGAAGCTTGTTGCTATTCAGCATCAGCAGTTAGCCACTGTCTGCTCCTTCGCTTGGGAGCCTCTGAATCCCAGTGAAGCCTCGCTGTCCCCCACCTCTGGCTTTGTCTCTCTTGTTTGGTCTTGTCCACTCGTGACTGCCTCTGGTCCTCCTCTGCCGGCCTCAGCAGCTCCCCCTCTCTTTCTTTCTCTCTCTGCATGCCCAGCTCATATCACAGAGCAACTTTCCAAAGCAAGAACTTCATCTCCCACCTCGTAGTTACTGTGAGAAGTAGCAATTGTCCAAGAAGCCAAAGAAAGCCCAAGAGACAGATCACATATCAGAAAAGGTGGCTTTTTCTGCCCACCGTGATGTGCCCCATGGAAATGCAACTGCCCCCAGGTTATTGTGTTATCAGGGCAGAGAACAGAGTGTGTCTAAAGCCTGGATGAAAAAAAAAAAAMCAGAAGAAAGGATGCTGCTCCATTTGGGGAAGGGAGACTCCTCCCAGGCTTCTGGACCAGATCCCCAGCTGGTGTAAATAAAAAGCACTAGACTGGTTTACTCTACCTGCAGCTGCTGTAAAATACTTTTTCCAAAGCATTTTCCTGTCCAGGTTGGTTTTCTTTTTCTACCTTCCTCCCACTTAAAATGTCATCGCCAAAATCCAGACACGCAGCCTGCCCCGCCTTGTCCCTTGCAGCCTGATCAGGGAGCAGCAGCCAGCAGGATGGCTGAGAAACGTCAGACCTGGGGTGAATTCAGAGACAGAAATGCTGTGCTACCCCTCTGATGAATAAGGCCAACCCATTCTCTTTGCCAGCACTACCAGCAGCCCTCCTCCAGAGCACGCAGCAAGCATCCCTCAAAGGCACGGGGCTGTTGGACCCGACAGCTGGTGGATGTGCCAGACCTAGCTGGAAGGAGGGAGCATCATCTTAAAGGACGGCTCTACAGCTGGTGCACGCAGCTCTGCTGACGTCCCCACTAAGCCCGACGCCTTCGGTGTTGTGGTGCAGTGCTGACGTGGGGACGACCACACCAGCTGGAGGGCACGGACCTGGGCTGAAGGGGTCTCCTTAAACATTTCTGTTACTGCCTGGTAGGTGAGCCTGTGTTTAAAGACGTCTTCCTCAAAGTTAGACAGCTGTGCTGTTTTCACTCTGAATGATAAACACTTAAGGGTGACCTGCTTTCTTTAATCTCCTCCAGCTCTTATTCATCTGAGCTGTGCATCATATTATGTTCCTTTTATTCTTGTCCATGCCAACACAGGGGTATCATTACTGCTATTGCTTTCTCTTTTTATTATTTGTATGCTCTCGGTCACCAGCCCCTAATATTCTGTACCACGAGAGTACACTATCCTGATCACCTTCCTTCATTAAGAAAACTTCATTTTAGTGCTGACAGGAAATGAATTTGATTAAAGAAAATAAACCACCCTAAAACAACCATAAGGTTTCTTGTTGGATTAAATATTAAAATTAATAATCCAGTGCTGCATCCAGCTCTGTATTTATGTTAATATTTAATTCAATAAAAGCCCATGGTTTAGAACATTTTCCCATTTGTTTAAAGCTACAGATGAAATTGCAATTTCTGCATAAAGTAGAACAATACGTAGCTAACTGTTTTATGGTAATGAGGAGGAATGGCAGCTCAAAAATCCTCTACCTGGCAAGGAGGGGAGGTTTTAGCAGCGGGAAAGGGAGTGGATGGCAAGGCTGCGGAGGAATGCAAATCCTGCTCGCTGGAGGAAAGCTTGACAGCTAGAAAAGAGGCTGCGGGTTGCAAGGCAATAGTGCAAAGCCCAGGGACAGTGAGTGCTCTACATGTGGCAACCTCTTGGCCTTGAAATGTGTGTTGCCCCTGTTGCATAGGGTTGTATCTCTGTAGCATCAGAGATCTTGAGGATGTTTGCCCCTGGGAAGGATAACTGCTGGGACTGCCAGTGAAGATCCAGGTCATGGGTTGGGGCTGTATCCCGGCTGGAAGGGACGCATCTGGAGGCCTTGCAGGTTCACCACTGCTCTGTTTGGGATGTTTTCTCCAGCAAACCTTGCTAGCAGAAAAGTGGTCCAGTGGTGGTGTTGCCACACAAAGTCTGAGATTTAGATGTGAGCTGGGATCAGATGAGGATGTGGGGTCTGGTGCGAGGCTGGTCCCAGGCTGAGTTTTCTGCCGATGGCTTTGAGATGCCCTGGCTCCTGCCGGGAGTACCAGACAAGATGCGCTAAATAACAAGCTTTAGTTCATTCCCTTCCCCAGTGCTAAACCAAGCCTGGCTGAAGTAGACCTCAACTGCTACTGGAGTCCTGGGGTTCAGCCTCAGCACCCCAACAGCAAGGAGAACTGAGTCCGGGAGGAGAATCCATCACCTGGGAGGTTTCATGTTTCAATGTGGAAAATCAGCTGGGAAGGACTTCAAAAGTCCTGCTTAGTTCTCATTTTCCAAGGGATGGAAAATGGATGTTCTCATTTTCCAAAGGTGGGCAGAGCCCCTTGCAGAGGCTGGTGCTGGGGTTTTATCCATTGGGAGATATTACAAAAGCCCTTTACTTTCCCAGGATAGCTGTGATCTTGAAAACCAGAATAATTATATTGTCTGATGTCACGTGGAGGAAGAACGTGGAGCACGTAGCAGTAATCAGTAAAACTTAAATGCTTTGGAGGTGGAGTTACAAGTGAGTTTTCTGAAGTTTAGATATATACCCAAACTTCCTTGAACCTTTTGGGGCCTAATTAAATTCAAGGGGATTTATAAAAAACCTGCATGGAAAATAATACTTTTTTCTATTAAGAAACTGCTTAATAAAACAGATTATGTGTAAAATAGAAATATGGGCCTTGCGAAGGAAGAGTGAAAAGACACTAATGAGCAGTGTCTGAGTGTTAATGAATCGTATTAGCATGCCATTACCTGCAAATATTACAAATAGACCAACCAGCTTTAGGTTCCCTTTTCTCCAAAGAACCTTACATGATTTCTGAAGGTGGTTTCATGTGGTTAGTCCTATTTTGTACAAGGGGAAACTGAAGCAGAATTGCATCACTTGCATTCCCCCCTCAAGTCTATGGTGGAGGTGGAGAGAAGAACACTGGGTTTTATTTTTATATGGTATGCTTTGGCCTTTGGGCATTCAAAAATCAGCAGGCACCATCCTGACCACTGTGTGTGGAGCAGCTCTTCCATCTGCCTAGAGGTAGCGTTGAGAAGCTCACAGCTCCAGCAAGTACCTCCCTACTTGGATCCCGAGTGTTTTGTTCCTCTCTGGACCTTGTGTGCACATTGCCACCTAGGTCTGCTCCAGGAAATATCCCACATGGGTGGTGGGGATGGGTCCTCAGGGCACTTGGCAGGCAGTGAGTGCCAGGGCTTTGCCCACATCAGAGCATGTCCCTTCTGCGCAGCTGATGGATGTGTGCCAGCAAGTGGTCCCACCAGCCAGGCACCCTCGGTTAGGGGACAAGAGCTGTGTTTCCTGCAGTGCCTATGGTTTGTTGATCCCTGTTTTAAAAGATAGTAAAGTATCTCCCTCTTCCATCACCATGTCATACTCAGCCTGTTCAGTGAAAGCCAGGAGTGATTTAATTTTTCTTTTCTTGCTCTTTTGAGCTCTGCTGGGAGCTGCATTGACATCCGTGATTGAGAAGGATCCCACTTATAGCCGGATAGGATGAGGAAAGATGGGCTGGTTTAATGGTAATATCAGTAAATATGTGTTCATGGATGTCTTTGTCACCTCAGACTGTTGCTGTGGAGAAGGGGATTACTGCATTTCATTTGGGCTTAGCCTACAGAGACTGACTTTGGGGAGGAAGGTGTAAAAGAGACAAAGTGCCAGTGTGCTGGGGAAGGGCGAGCAGGGCTTGGAGGCTACCCCGGTCCACACAGGAGCACTCCTTCCTTGTTATTATTTACAGCAAAACTCCCCGTTGCAGTGATGGACATGTTCAATAATATTCTGGATAAAGAAGCTGGGCAGAGGCACTACTAATAATTGCAAAGAATGTCAAGAAGGAAGAACTAACGCGTTTAAACATATGGACTGGGATTCCTCTCACCTCACCAATCATGTAAAAATTAGGTGCATGCTCATTTTAGCTCTCTCTGTAGTCCATGCAGAAGCAAGTTTCTTCCAGAATGTGATTTGTCCAGTCCCAAAGGGGTATCCATGATGGACGGGTTCAGTAGTTCTCTGGAGGCTTTTTCATCCTGTTGACAATAGAGTATAGACAACTTTTAGACTAAATATGTGACTTTCATTTGGTGCCGTTAGCAGAGACAAGCTCTCTTACCTCCTGGAAAAAGCACAAAAAAATGTAATTTCACAAAATTTCTGACAGTGAGTCTTTGTTTTTTAAACAACCCTAGCTGTCAAGAATAGATGATGCATTTGAAGAATATGGGTGGTGGTTGTAAAGTGGAGTGAAGAAGCGGCGTGTACCTGCTGCTTTCTGGCTGACAGAGTGATTGCATTTTCTGATGTCCCTCCTTGGCTTCAGAGTCAATGTCCAGACCTTGGAGTTGCCCTGCCCGGCATTGCAGACTTGGGCGAGTGAGGAGCCTTCCTTACGTTTTTCGAGGAAGAGCCATAGTCTTACTGAAAGCCATGGGGACTTTGTCTCCTACATCCCCAAATAATGTAGGCAAATGGATTCATAAGCCACATACGGGTGGGCTGAAAAACGTAGCTATCACACGACCAAAGCAGAGGGCAGGTTCTCCTGCGTAAGTTTGGAGTAGAAAATAGGAAATTATTTTCTCTGTCCATTTGCCTGATCAGTTACTGTTGCTTTGCACCACTGCCTGGGTTTTTTTTTTCCTTCTTTTCTGGAGGAGAGTGTGAATGTGTTTTACATCTGCTCTCAAGGCACCTGGATTAACACTGGCTTGCAGATCCTGGAGGTGGGTGGCAAGCAGAAGCAGCCATTGTTTTGGGCTGGACTCATGCTCTGCTCTCACCGCATTGCTCATGCTCAGCTGGGCCAGGATGAAAGCATCGCTTTGTTGGGAGGTGCATCTTCTTCCACGTTGGGGATCCCAGCATGCTCTTGCAGAGGAGAGGCTCTCGGTTGGCTGTCTTACTATATTTTCCCTCTATTTGTGAACAGATGAGGGGGAAAAAAGGTACAAATGATAATATTTTGCCTTCTTTTACTGCTGGAAGCAAGGATGAGCAGCTTTGTTTTACCAGACGTGTCTCTGCAGGCTCCTGGCAGGTTGTCCACAGACTGCAGTCTGTGATGGCTGTCCTGGGGAACAAGAGAGCTGTGACTCTATGTGCTGGGGGGAGAAGGCTCATCCTCCCCTTTTATTTCATATACGGCTTTTGAAAGTCTCCCCTGTAATCATAGCCTTCGTCCTGCTCCCAGGCATTGCCTCGAGGACAGCCTGCAGAGCCGAGATTCCTGCAAGGAGCCAAAGGTGTAGTGAGGTCAGGTGCTTGGGGCTCCGTAGCTCATCTTGCCACGTTTGTAAATGTGTTTTAGTACGGCATCCAAGCTGCTGGTCAGATCTCCTGTGCCAGGACACACAGATATCTGCATATGGACACCCCTGTTTGCACCATTAGGGAGAGGTTGCCTGTCCCCGGGTGAGTACCAGGCTGGGCAGCTGTGTTTGTGTTTCACCTGCCACTGCGCGGGGACAGCATCCGTATCCTAAAACACCCATAGAGTCCTAAAAAACCCCTTAGAGTCCTAAAAAACCCCTTTGATTCAGAGCAAGCAGCATCCTCCCTCCTGCAAAGAGAGATGTAGCAGAATTGCAAATGTCCAAGACTACTAGGATTTCGCTACGCATTCAGCAGCCCAGCATAGTTTTTTTTTCCACCTTAGGGGTTTAGACTGCACAGCAAGTCCAGTAATGAACTGTTACTCTGGAAAATAAGACTTTCATTAGGTTAGGATTCTGCCAGGGTATTTGCGTTCCTTTATAATGAACCATGATATTGTGCAAAGCCCCGGCGCGGAGCAGAGTGCTGCTTATCTCACTGCTATCATTTACCCAGTTATCACGATCAGATCCCCTCGCCTCCGTCGGGTGCTACAGCTGAAGGAAGGGAGGGGGATAGCACGGGGCTGTGATAAGGTTTCCATCTCGCTGAGAATCTTTTTTGGGGATTTGAATCCAAGCACGGGTCAAACAGTGGTTTTAACTGTTGATCGTAACCCTGCCTTCTCATTACCGATGTCCTATAAACAAATGCTGACTTTTTTTTTTTTTTTAAGGTGTTCATTATTCATCACTAGCAGGTACTGAAATTGCAATGCCTGTCTCTTCTGGTGTGAAAACATTAATAACTGCTATGTCTAAGCACAGAAAGATCATTTATTTTACAAATACGCAGAAAATTCAGGCCTCCTGGGATTAAAGCACAGTGTTTCTTTGTAGGCAAGGGTTTCAGGGCACGTTTTACCATGAGAAAGAATTAGTTTTACCCAGATCTATGCTTCCACAAGCAGATGCAGCTGGGCTGCTCACCTACCAGCCACAACCTTAAGCCACAGGGCTGGTAGAGAGCAACACATCTAGATAAGCAAGGCACGAGCATGGGGGCTGGGAGCTATTTCTGCCCTGTCTAAGGGTCTCAATCAGAATCCATGTCGGGCTGATGCTTTCTTCCTGCATCTCCCCTTCACCTGTGCATGTAAGGCTGGGGCAGGTTGGATCCTGCCACGCCGCCGCTCTTGCCCCGTGCTGTCCGCATGTGGCTGGGGGGGCTCAGCACCACGGCACTGCCTCCCCCATCCCTCCACCAGCCTTTGGATGCTCTCTGCACACCTCACCTCCGTCAAGGACAAGGAGCAGTAAATCCCAGCAGCCTCCTAAAAAACATTTTAATTAAAAAAATGACATAACAGGAGCTTTAAAGGACATGAAAGAAAACAGCTGTGGAGCTCCTCTCTGCACCCCACCCTTTGCCTCCCTGCTTTCTGCAGTGCTCTTCAGAGCAATTTTCATTTAAAGCTTTTTTGATTTCATCAGCTCTGGACTCCATCAGCGGTTTTCAGCACAGGCCATGTCGGCAGCCTGGCAGGGACRTTGTTCAGCTCAGAGCAGCAAACAGCCCTCCATGCCAGCCTGGCAGCTCAGGGGGATAGGCAGCCTCTGGGGCTGAGCAAGGTCTTGGCTGGGCAGGGCTGCAGGTCGGGATACAGGCAGGGATGCCAGGGGCTGGATGCACAAGGTGACAACCTGCCTTCCCCAGCCCCAGAGCAGGCTGATGCTGCAGAGCCTATGTTGAGGTTGGAATTGGGGGCATCAGGGAGGAAGAGGAGGGTCTGAAGGTCCTTTGCTGTCTGGACTGGCTGAGATGAGTTTGGGGCTACAGCCCAGACCAGTGCAAGGACTTGGGCAGTTGGTGTCACAGAGGGGTGTCTTGGTGTCCAGCTGGAGATGTGACACGCTGCTGGTCCCACAGGGCAGGGGGTCTCCTTTGGAGATGGCCAACCATCAAAACTGAACCCAAGATGGTCCTAGCTTGGCTGGTCCATCCAACCTTGGGCCAATTTCTGATGTATCTAAGCGTGGTTTTGCTGTTAGCTGGACAGCTCCCTGACCTGGCAGTCCGCTTGTCTGGCAGCATTGGCAAAACAGTGACCAAACCACCGAGGCTGCCGTAGATCTGCCTGCCTTGGTACAGAAATGCACTGTGTTGGCACAGGTGCCATCATGACTGCTCCATCAAGGCTGAGCTGCTAAAGGCTGAAGTCTGCACTGAGTGACATTTTTTACCCTATTTTACTTAAAATATATTTCATGAGACCAGCACTCACAGTGTCAATCCAGAGCTAGGGAAGTCCAACCATCTCGTCTTTCCAGGGGATCAGCACATCTGAAGATATCCCCAGGACCACTGAGCTAGGCTGACCAGACATTTCAGCCAAAGGTGTTTCCAAACTCTGTTGCTAATACTAACACATGATTTGAGGTAAAACATGATGTGGCATTAGCAATTAAAGTGGACATACTAATTTTTTTAGGAAATCTGATGAGAAGTAGGAGCCCCTACAGCACCTTGAAGARGGTAAGACAATGCCATGGCCTTTCTTTGATCTAATCACCTCCTCCCCACCCCACGTGTCCAGCATATCAGGCTTAAAATCAGCAGGCAAGCCAATACAGTGAATGCAAGAACAGGGCCAAACTCTTCCTACCAGGACTGTTCATGCTTTGCATTTTGCAAATGTAAAGTACTCGCTGGTTCAGGGCTTCCAATTAGAGCTGGACAAATGAAAAACTTCTCAGCTCACTGCCCAATCCTCCATAAAAAAATTCAAATAAGAAATGGTTTGGATCAATGCAAAGTACAGACCCTTTGATTTTTTTTTCCCTACCAAAATAAACCCTTCTCCTACCCACCCCAATTAATTTTAGATCAAATGAAATGTTTTATTCAATTTCAGACTGAAATGTCACTTCAGAACATTAACTAGAATAATATTCCTTTTTAAAAAGTGGCAGAGCAAAAAAGTTCAACTTTTAAAACTTTTTTTCTCCCCACATAGGTGTAGGAACAAATTTGTTTTCTGATTAAAAAAAAATGTTTTTCGTGAATCTTTTTGCTGAGCGCCCCATGGCAGTGTAAGCCCCCAGGAGAAGGGGGTGCGACCAAGCCCTGGKGGGGCTGACCTCGCTGGAGCCATGCAGCACAGGTTGGCCAAAATCATCTTCATTCCCCAAGAGCTTCCTCCTACTTCTCTGCTGACTGCTCTTTAATCAACTATTTAAAACCCAGCTCAGAGACTTTCATCACTTTCCAAATCCCTAGGACTTTAAAAAAAAAAAAAAATAGAACAGGAGAAGACACCACATCGGTGGCCATTGACTGRTCTGAGCCTGACCCAGAGATGTGGGCTGTGATGCTCGTGCACGGGGAGGTGGGTCTGGGACAGGAGGAAGAGGGAGGTTTTGGGGAATGGGCAATAAATTGATTTTCATGGAGTCTGAGGACACACTGCCATTTTCAGCGTGGCTACAACATGCATTGCAGGCGGATCTGGAGGCAGGGCTCCAAAGGGATTAGTAAAGATTTATTTTTCTTTTTCTGGAGTGAGATGAAAGGGGGGAAGGGGAGGGAGAGACGAGCAAGTAGTCCTACAGAAAGCAACTCATTATTTTTTATCTTTTCCAATGACCTTGTTTGTTTTATTCCTACTTGAAAGCAGTTTCTTTCCTTGTGAAAGTTTGGAGATATCTGGAGACTGGGGCCAGTAAGAAAGGGAAAAAGGGAACAAAAGGACCTGGGTGAAGAGAAGAAACATGGAAAATAAACAGAATAATCGTAAACTGAGCTGGAAAAAGTTCTGCTCGCCGATGTTTCTCCAAGGAGAAACACCCATCTGGGCTTGGCACTGCGATGGAGTACCATATCTGGGGGTGATGGGCTGATGCTCATGGGAAGGACGACTGCTCTGGGGCTGAATGGGGCATGCACTGCCTTTTGCATGTATTAAGAGCTCAGGATTGTGCACACGCACGTGCATGTGTGCACACATGTGTCTGCGTATGTGTGAGGCGGTGATCCTGGCCCGGGATGTGGCTGTTGCTGCACATGAGTGAGCTGCTGTGCAGAGGGAGGTGGATGCCCACGGTGCCTTACAGGGTGTTTCTCAGCCTGGCTGTATTTATTATATGTAAAACCCCACTGTGTGGGGAGCAGAGGCATCTTCTGTGTGACTCCCCTGGTCTTCAGCCTAATCGTATCTGTGCATCTCCTAAAGGAATTTTCAGAGCCATTACGAGAGGGATTTTATTTGTGTTTTCCCCCTCTAATTCAGTGGGCTTTGATTCAGACTGGGAAGCAATGAAAGCTCACAAACACACATACGCTTGCCTTCTTGGCCTACATGGGCAACTTGAAAGGGGGAGGTTGCCACTGGGGATTCACATTGCTCAGGGTTTGAAGTTTACCTTGCAGCACCCCATTAATTCAACACTGGTTGTTTTTTTTTCTATTTTTTTTTCCTTAAGCACCCTGTTCTCCAATTAGCCTCTGTGCTGGGAGCATGTGAACTCTGAAAGAAGGTAGCCGCATCATGGAGGTGACCATCCTGGAGCCGCAAGGCATGGTGCGAGGGACCACCAGTAGATCTTGTGAGTGACCCAAACCCAAGGGCCAGCTCTGCCCCAACCAATGCTGCCTTTGAGCGGTAAGAAGAGCTCCCCAAACCCCTGACAGGTGCCCCATTACCCTGATAACCCCCTGTGGTCCCCATAACCTCCATAGCCCCCGGGCCAGGAAGGTGCAAGTGTCCATGGCCACCTTTGCCACTGGCTCTGCAGCTAGGCTTTGCCCTTGAATTGCAAAGACACAATGGCACGTTCTTCCACGCTGTCCCTGTAGCTGCGTTAACAGCCTCTTCCTTTGCATTAAATCGGTGGCATTTAACCTCTAACTCCTTGTGTTAAAAAATAAAACCTAAAAAGCAGGTCTCCCAAAGGTGTAAGGACAGCTGTTAGCCTGGAAAAAAGCCCTCTCATCAACAGGCGGGGTGGCTAATTTTAGATAAAACCCAACCCTTGCTTTCAACTGGCAGCTCAGATTGATCTTCTCATGGTTACTCATAAATACTTATGACAATGCTTCAAGTGCTCAATTTGCATAGCTATAAAATCTCATAAATAATTCTAAGTACTAGTATTTAGTTACATGACCTATATTGTGGAGGAATTTTTACCTCATTCATAGAGATCAGAGTCCTTCTGAATGGAGACCAGGGTATTAAGTGGCCATTGAGTTGCTGTCAGAGCAGCTATAGAGAAGAAAGGGATGGGGACCTAGCCCAAATACTTACCTGCAGCTTTGTAACAATACTAGCACTAATCAAGGATAATTTAACTTAAATACAACTTTCATGCCTAATATTGGGAGCTGCATTTTAACCATCAGGAGTCCCAGAAGAGCCCACTTAGGAGTAGGGCAATATTTCCCAGTAATGCTGAGGTACATGGCCCTTGGTATGTGCTGAAGACTCTGCTCTGCAAACTGGAGGACCCTGTTACCTCTAAATAACGTGCTTGCAAAGAGGATACTAGCCTTTACACAGTGCAAATGCAAGCTAGCCATGCATGGGAAAACTCCAGATAAACTAAAGTTTTTMAGGCTGGCTCTGATAAGCAATGAATTCAGTGAGAAGGCTCCTTCTCTAGATTCAGCCCTTGGACTTCAAAGGCAATAAAGAAAATCCTTTTTTTTTTTTTTTGTTAACCCACTGCACTGAGCTGCATCTAAAGCCCACTGAAGAGAAGAGGAGCGAGTAAAGGTTGTGCAGTGGGGAGCAAAGGGAGAGAGAAGAGAAAATGAAATGAAAAGGTCTTTGTAGTAACTGCGCTTCAGCAAGAGACTTCCCAGCTGCTGGCTGGGGTCCTGTGTGCATCGCATGAAAGCCCACGCGGGGGCAAAGTCGGATCCTCCTGGGCTGCCTTCTGCTTACAGGAGCGCGTGTGAATAATCCCAGCCCCTGCCCCAAACTGCAGCAATGGAGAGACGTTTTTAAACAAATATAACCCTCATACAGAAGAAAACACCTTTTTATTTCAAGGGGTTCCCCTGCCAAGGGGTTCCCCTGTAAAGAGTCAGCTTGATGGACCCAGCCATCGCGCCCGGGCTTTTACCCTTCCCAAGGGCAGAGAGCGGCTGAGGCAGGCAGACCTCTGCTTGTGGCAGTGCCTAGCATCCCAGGTCCCCTCCTGGTGGGTAGTTCACTGCCAGTATCCAGCACCACAAGCAGTATCTATCTGCTAGCATGAGGCAGCGACAGTATTATAAATAATTTATTCTCTGGGTGGGGGGGCAGGAAGAGAGAGTGAGCTTTTAATTAAAATGATATCTTACAGATCAAATAAATATGAATAAGATGCCAAAAACAACTGTATAAATCCCAAACATTCTCTTGTGTTTTAATTATTTGTGTTGATAAAACAAGAGCGAAGGCATTTTACTCTGCTTGGAGGGCGAGAAGGCAAAAGGTTACGCTAGCATTTTTTATATTCTTTTCAAGGAACAAATGTTTCAGAAGCACAGATCTGACAAACTATAATTCATATCAGGAATTAAATTGGAATTTAGAGAACAACTGTTAATATTTCAAAGTAATTGTTTAAGAAATTATCATTTTGGTATCTGCCTCAAAAATAATTACCTACCACTAATTTTTCTTTTTCAAAGGCTGCTATTTGTTGGAATAGTGGAAAGATGAGGAGTTTTTGCTGTGGGCTATTTATGTAGTTCAAATGAGGAGATAAATAGGAAGGGACTTTCATGTTCCTAGGCAAATGAGTCTGACATGTACAGCTTCAAGCTCAAAAGTGGGCTCTGGATTTATTTGAAAATTCGGGGAATTTTTTCTGGATGGGATTTGCAAGTCACAGCAGGCAAGTGAGGAATCAAAACCTGTGCATGTTAATTAGAAATGGGCCCCAGATAAAACTGTACTGCAGGGGGAAACCCTGCCCGCCCGGTGTGGCGTACCAGCRCGGCGACTCTTCCTCGGGGTGGGCAGACCCGAACAACGCAGCTGCAGCCCGGGCATCTTTCTTTGCTCAGTGTTGATGAGGATAAGGTTGTATATTCACAGGTTATATGTGTGCTTTTGCCGCTGGTCTTTCAAACACAGCCAGTACAGCCTCCCAGACAGTCAAACAAGACATGCTTGTGTCTACTGCACAACCCTACTGCACAGCCCTACTGCCTGTGCAGCATTTTGGGGTGGAAGAGGAGGGGTATTCCTACTTCTGCTCTTCAGACAGGGCATCGGTAAGTTGAGACTTCTGTGGCCTCCTGGAAACGGGGCTGGGTACTTGAATATTTAGAGGATCATGTGAAAAAAATAGGGTAGAAGGGATCTTAAACTTCATCTTCTGCATCCCGCAGCCTCAGGGTGGGGTTATCCAGACCCTGTAGAATCCTGCCCCTACCCTCTGCTGTGCTGCACTGCTGGAAAGCGTGTCCTCCTCCCTTCAAACATTGCTTTCCTCAAAGGATGGAGAGAAACTGCATAGGTGATAGCACCAGGAAAGGTTCAGCAAACGGCAGTTTCAAGGAATTGCTGTAGACTTCTCTGTTCAGAGAGGATATTGCAAAGGGAAATTGTTTCCATGAAAACACAAAGTTTCAAATGCAAAAGGAGAAACACTTTTCTGGGTTTTGTTAAATTTTTCTGCAAAAGTATTAATCCATCTTGGTTAGGAATAATTCTCAAATGTATTTTGAAATACTGCACTTACTGACACACGCTCTTGTTTAACCAGCTAGTTTTTCTCTAAGCAACGCTGATGTTGATGGTAATTTTTAAAAGTGTGCAGGGAGAAGCAACATTTTTTACCAAGTCTTCTGGGAAAGGCTATTTCTCACCGCAAAAACCATTTTTTCATCTGAACTGTCACCTCAACGTCAGGATACCCACTGGCTTCCCCAGGCACTATCTGGGTCCCCAGTAAACCTCCCCAGTTGTGCTGTTGGCCACCAGGATGTTTTGCCTGACATTTCCCAGCAGGTTGGTCCTTGCACCCTGTGAAGGACCCGTGCTGCCAATAAATCTGTCCAGCAACCTCCTGGGGGAAGATCCTACGGCTTTTGGGTTGTTAATGTGTCGTCTACCCACTTCATGCTATACCTCCCTCTTCCCTTTGATCTCTAGGACTCCAGACTCTCATGAAGACACTGGTCTAGAGGCTAATGAGGAATACACTTGACCTTCACAGATGCTGTGATTAAAGATTACYGGAGAATGTGGGGGAAGCAAAAAAAGCTCCTTTTGGCTTCGTCCTCCCAGCTTGTTGTAAGTATCCCAATTACCAAGCAGATCACAGGGGCTGTGTTGGAAGACATTGGTATCAGCAAATTAGCAAGCTGCAGTGGGAGCAGTAATTAAGGCAGCTTTGTGTTAGTCCGGCTTTGGGGCTGTCACTCCGGTTTGCATGCTGCTTGGATTCAGGGTTCCCTTGCACGCCTGGGGTTTGGGATCCTGCTGTGCCAACCTGCAGCTTGTGCCATAATTGCTGTTCTTTAGGAATTAATTGTAGTGATTGCAGGTGAAGGACAAAACACAAGCAAAATGGTAATGGTTTGTGCGGTCCTGCTGCTGCTGCAGCCCACAAAGGTATCAGTAAAACACCRTCCGTCTGAGGACGGGCAAGAAAAATCAGAGAGGAAAATGTTCTCTTTCCCCATGGAAAAGGGCAGATTATGGGTTTATACCCTTCCAGGCCTCCTGCTCTTGCAAGGCAGCAGGTAGGTCCCTGGTAGCTCCTGCCACATGGGAGAGCTTGGAAAATGTGGGGAATCAATAGGCACTTTGCTCAGCTGACCCATCTGCTGCTGGAGGAGCAGAGCGGTCCTGTGCTGTACGATGTACGCCGGTCCAGCTTTCAGTGGATGAGGGAATAGGGTTTGCAGCCCTTCCTTTGGGAAGTCAATTTGTAGCATAGATCTGTTCATAACAGACGTCTCTGCCGGGAAGTATTCCCCTACTACTAAGCCAATATTTTCCTATTCTTAATTTAAGCCCATACTACTTGTTTTGCATCTGTGTAGAGGCATTAAAAAAAGAAAAATCTCCCTTTCATGTTGTTTATCATCTCTAAATATCAGAGCTAACAACCCAGGTTTCCTTTGCTCTTTACAGCCTGCCTCATAAATCATCCGCAGACTATTGGGATCATTTCAGAGCTCTTCCCTGCCGTCCCTGTCCATGGGAATGGGCTGCAAATTTCCACGTGGATCAGATCTGAATTGGTTGTCTTCACTCAGAGGCTAAAGAAACAGTGATCCTTCTCTCTCCTGCAACACATTTATTTCACAAAGGCTAAAAACTGTTGGGTTTTTTTTTCCTTCTCTGATACAGCACTATAAATCTTTTTTTTTTTTTTTTTTGGTTGGTTGGTTGGTTTTTTTCCAGAAGGTTCATTATGGGAAAAACAAGGGAGGGAAGTAGAGAGGGAGAAGCCAGTCCTTGCCCAGGTAAAGCCTGCCACTCCTGAATGCATCCACGTACTGGGGTAGAGAGACTGGGGTGATTTCCTTGCAATTGCTCTAGGAGCAATCTGCCCACCCTACAGATCTTGCCGGCAGGCCAAGGAGCTCCTCAGGGTTTTGAGGCAGGATTTAGCCACTCAAAGGTGACATTGCCATGTCACCAACCCGTTCCCCCTGGGAACACAGCACTTGGTAGAAATCCTCTTCAGCAGCAGCCAAGGGCTGGGTTTTGAAGCACTCCTGCTCTCTGAAGGAAGCTTGCAGGGTCAGCGGGGAGGATGCTAGGAGAAACGGCAGATGCCCAAATAACTTTTCACACTGGTTTTCCAGCAACCCAAGTAGTCCATGAAACATGACACCTGCTTGCTCTACTTAGCAGCATGCCTTAGCATAACAACACAACCTTTGGGCTGAAGCTCTCACCTTCCTCTTTTTATTCCTTAAAGCCTTTATAATAAACCAACTAATTTGATCTGTATTGTGCTAGACCCAGAAACGACCCAACAAATCCGTGAGCATCCAGAGCATCTTCAGGAGTTTGAACAGAATAGTCACCTACCTGGTACCCGAGGCAGGTCACCACTAAGCAGGTGGAAGAGTTCATTCACTGTGGGACATCTCAGGCACCCAGGATGCTTTCTCTACCTGCATGAATGTTCACAAAGGGTTGTGGTAAACCATGTTTTCTTAGTAAATGCATCACGGGCGTAGTGCAATTTATCATAACAGCAGTGGGGCACAGCCAGTGCAACCAAAAATACAGAGACCAGGTTTCTGAAAAAGGTTTTGCAAATGTGAACCAGCTCTCCCCAATAGTCACGAATGAAGCAAAACAGCAGAGGCTTTCAGACTACCAGGAATAGATCAGCAGTGCTCCGCAGAGCAATCACCGGGCATTTGGGGCGTGCTGGCTTCTTTGGCCAAGGGAGCAACTGTTCTAGCTGAGCAAAACCAAGCGGAGGATTGGAGAGCGTGGTCTGATGAAGGGAGGAAGAGAGGTGCTGAACAACTTTTTCCCTCCTGGGAAAGCTATGTATTTGCACCGAGGCTAACTTAAAAGAGAGATGTGTGTTGGCAATGCCGCAGGTCCCAGGAGGCTCTCTGGGTAGTGAGGGAGGTGTCGATATATTTTTGCATACAGGGGAGCTGCTCACGAGGGAAGTGCTCTAATTAGAGGAAAATATTTGATCTGCATAGGCTGTTGGTGAAATATCTTAGAAAGGCAGCAGATGTTGCTGAAATTATTTCTTTCAACTGTTTTTCCCCTTTTTCTTCCCTTGTTTTTTTTATGAGGCACATTGAATTAAATTCGATAAACAGCTCATGGCGGTTTATTGGGGAGTGCCAAAAACTTGCTCTAAATCAAAGCTGATGACTTGTCTGAAGCCAAGTACRTGCACATGCACCAACATCCCTCTGCCTTACTTTTGAAAGCCACAGGTTATCCGGAACCTCCAGCTCACCCTGGGAGCTATCAAAGACTCCCCAAAACATGTCGTAGCACAGCCAGCACATATTCCTCCGCTGCGTCTGGTGTCACTCTGGTCAGCAGAGCATCCAGATGATATGCACTCTGCATGGTCCTGCCTTGTATCACTCCTTTGCCCAGTAACTCACCTTCTCTGATGAGCCAGAAGGCTGCAAATCTGTCTACTTAGTCCCAAAAGAAAACATGCATAAATATATGACTGCATTAAGGACCTTCTAGAAGGTCTTGTGAAGGCATCTGACTTCTTCAGAGTGGATTCAGATGAGGAACTTTTCCAGGCAGGAACCTGAATCCAGGTGTGAACTCTTCAGTTCAAGGAGACTTGGGAGACCAGAAGCCCCATTTTAGAATATTTTGCCCCATTGTACAATATTATATTGCAGTCCCGGCTGTCTCAGCTATGGCAGCACTAAGCTAGTTCTGAACTGACGTACAGTGAGACACAGCACCTGCCACAAGCTCCACTGAACGGGTGGAAAAGCAGAAAAATGATTCTCCTTGCATAAATGAGGAAATGAGGCACGTATGGAGAATACACATGGTGGTCTACAAAAAAGGGTGGGTGGAAGCCGACAAATGCAAAAGATARTATCACAACCCCATGTGAAATTTTGCCTTTAATGCCAGAAGTAAAGGGATTTTCCCCAGAGAAGGGGTGCTGTTCTTGAACTCCAGCAGACCACATCCTAAATGCCATCAGAGTCTCCTAGAAGCACAGGCAGCACCATTCAAACTGGGAATAATCACAGACATTTCTCCTTGAAATGTCATTGTCCAAGGGCCTATGGAGAACCAGCTACACAGGCTGAACATCAAACGCTGCCTGAAATCAGAAACCCTGTCGTTTTGATTATAGAGTCAAAACAAGGGTCTTTATGAGTTTGCTTGTCTTGTGTCACCCCAAAAGTCTCTGCAGGACACCACATTCAACCCCACAGGACAGGTCAGTTAATTATGTTGAGTGAGTCAATACATTGATCAATTTATCAAATGATAAAAAGAGTTTCTGCTTTCATCAGGGTTGTGAATATTAATTGATTTGGCAGGCTGAAGCTTGGTAAAACAAGTAGAAGGGGCATCGGGGCATCACTGTATTAATTAGCCATGTTAAAGCTGCTTTTAGCTGCTTCCCAAGTTTAATCAATATGCTACATCTGAGTCCCAAAAGGCTTATGAAAACAGCCTTTGAAATCCTTTAAATTGTTGCCTCTGTGAGGTTTTAGGCTCTTGGCGTATTCTTGTTCTGCTGTTTTTCTTCCTTCTTTTTTTCCCTCCTGAAATCAATAGTGACCCATAAGGACTGGTAGGGGCGGGCTTTCAATTTGTATCACAAATTTGCATTCACTAGGAATAGAAATAAAATGAAAAAGATCTTCTGTTTTAGTACAATAATAATAATAATCCTAGACATTAATGAGCTGCCCTCTGCCTTCCAGTTTCTATATGCAGTAAATTACCTCTATAGACATAATCTGATGTGAATGGGCACGGCACCATTTAAATCATGTTTTCCTGAGCCCTTGCACACTGTTTAGACTTTGATCTAATACAAAGTAAGGTTTGAGCTTGTTAAGACATTTTACTGAGAGGGAGGAAGGAGAAGGTGGAGCTGAAAATAAAGCCGGGAATGAAGCTGTGGAGAGAAGGGGATGGAGGGACCGCAACCACAGGACAAGGTGGGGAGAAGATGGGGAAGGCAGAGCTGCTGCCATACACCGAGTCTCGACGTTTTCCCAGGAGGGGACAGTGGGAACACGGGCACATGAGGAGGAAGACATGAAAGCAGGGATGAATCGGCAGAGAGCAGGCAGGCTGGCCCACCAGTCTCCAATGCTTGGATGATGGGGCCGTTGGGTGCATGAAAACACCGCTGAGGAAGAGCAGTTCACCAGGAAAGGCACCACAGGGAAGGGGATGAGTGGTCATCCTGTAGGCTGGGTCTTTGGGAAACRTCTCTGACCTTCACACTCCAAGACTGCCTGGGGAGGGCATGGTGTCTCTGCCACCAGCCAGTTTTACAGGGAGGATGGACAAGGTGTGATGAAGGAAGGGCTATGCATGCCTTGCAGAAATGTCCTGGTGGCCTGCCTTCCCACAGCCTTTTCTACGGCTTTGTGATTAGCTCAGTGCTTCTTGCCCAAGAGTCCAGCTGAATCTCAGACACCCTCCTCTCCCAGGGGATGCCTGAAAGCTGAAGTCTTCGGTCTATCCTTGTGACCTGTGGTATGCCGGGGAGAGACCATCCCACTGTGGGGAGCTGGGAAGCAGAGCCCCAGAAGAAGACCACCTGTTGCGACCTCAGGCCACTGCTCCAGCAGACCTGTGAATATGCAGAGACCTGAAACAAATTTTYTGAATCCATGAGTTTCTGACCTCTAATTTGTCGCAGCATTCTGCTATTTTGACTTCTCATCCCTTTTCAAGACAAAACTTCCCCAGATGTGCCTGTAGCAGGTTTCCCAGCACACTTCCCCCCGTGCCTTCAGCAATTCCGCATGCGTTGACTTCCCGAGGTCACTGCTACAGATGTCACATCAGTGCAGTCAACATGGGGAGACCAACAGTGCTTGAAACAGTTCTCAGGGCCCCAGCATAATTATAAAAATTACAGAGTCAGGCCCTGAGCTGTGCTTTCTGACGCACGCATCTGCCATGCAGACTTCATTGCATGTGCAGATCCTGTTGTTAATAATGGAAGATGCCCCAGTCTCTCTGGGGGCAACACTATTTGCTACGGGCAAGGTACTAGATCACATTTGAAGTTTCTAGGCCAAAATATTTTACCTTTATTTTTGAGGAATAATGTTCCCAAAAAGTGTGAGGCAAATTTCCAGGACTAACTTGGCTCACCTGGTAACGGGTAGAAAAGGACGCAGCCTTGCAGTAGGTGAAGGCTAGACCATCTCATAGTGATGGTGTAGAAGTGATTAGATGAATCAGAGAAAAACAGGGCTGAAAGGGACCCAAGAGTTGTGCGTGCCACCCCACTCCAAGGCAGAGTTAAGTCTTCCCTTATCACTGCCAACGCAGAGTCCCAGGAACATGAGAACATCTCAGCAACATCCCTGGAAGCACCAGTCATTTCTCAGGTCTTTGGATCACCAACAGTTCCTGCTACCAATCAGCCCCAAATGCACTGTGACCCTTGGAGCCAGGAGAAGGCACAAAACCCTTTTACCAGTGGTATTTTGCAAGTGTGGACTGGCCAGCATGTGATGAGGACAGCTCTGCTGCCTGTTGTACCCCACTCTGGCCTGAGTTAATCCCCGCCACAGTCATCTCGGAGAGAAGCTCCTGCAGAAGATGAAGTGAGGGGACTCTGATGACATCCAGGCCTGTGGGTCTCTCCTGTTCAGATGTCTCCTTGTTCGTTCCTTCCCTCTACGCCTTTAGCCAAAGGATCAAGGATGTGGCTGCAACATGCATGTTGTAGGGCACATCTCGGACTCATCCTCCTTCCTCCCAGCCTCGGGCACCATCCAGCTCTGCCCGTGGTGGGTAGGGGTGGCCCATCAGGTCCCCCTTTCCAGCAATTCCAACCTTTCCTGTCACACAGATGCGTGCTTGAAATGTCCTCAAATTTGGCAACACAGCAAAATCCCCTTTTCCCTGTGGGACGGTGATTTGGGAAGCCGATCTCAATACAATTTATGCATCCTGGTGATGAAATTGTTGTGCTCATGAATGCCTCCATAGGTGTAGAATAGGCTGTACAAGGTCAGGACTCCCTCCTGGGCCACGGACAATGGCAGTAACTAACATTAATAGCTTCTGCTCAAAGGGACAGGTCTGAACACTCAGAAGACCAATTAGTCTGTGACTCCTCCACAGACGCCTCCCAGTGAGGAGGACAAAAAGACAGAGGTGTCAGAGCTGGGCAGAAAGGCATAGAGGAAGAGAAGGGAATGAAAATGCACATTCTGCAGCTGAGCGAGCCCCTTGCTGGCTTGCTTGCTGCTGGCAGAGCTTCGGAGGAAGAAAAAATTGGTCCTGTGGTTCCTGCCTTGTGCATGGACTGTAGGAAAGGCTGGATCTACAGCCAGGACACAATGGCACAGGCAGAAATTAAGAAGATGACATTTGAGAAGGAGGCACCGAGGGAAAGCTGCCGGCCAGCTGTCCTGGTGCTCAGGCCATGCAGGTGGGAGACCAAAAYGATGCTGATGGCTTCCAGCACCACTGTATAGAGCAAAGTTGCCCAAACCTGTCCCTGTGATTTTCCTCTGAAGACTCTTGAAGGGTTTGGTGGTCCACTGGTTCCTGGACCCCAAAGCAAGGAGTGAAGCCACTTGATGTGTGGGACATGGATAGGGGAGGTCAAGGCAACACTGCAGGACAGCATGAACCAGTGGGTGAAGAAAGCACTGAGAAGAGTCATTGCAGAGGAGAATGACCTGATGGCTTCAAAGCTGGTTTGGAAATGAGCCCTGTGCGAGCGCATTACTGTCTCCATCACTCCTTCTGCTTACAGGAGACCAGAGGGAGACCCAGGAGTGTGCATCGTGGTTTATGACGATCAATACTTGGGATTTGTCCAGAAAAAGAGCTGCAAAATACATGTCCAGTGGAGCCTGTTTTATTCTAGGGAAGCCACGAGTGGTGTCAGAGGAAAGCCTGGTGAATATATATCTATGTATAGATTTATATGCACTCACCTGCTTTTGCATTGCAGCAGTGGGAGCTGTCTGCCCCGTACCCTGCTCTCTCCAGCATTGCAGTGATGACCCCCCACCCCAATAGGGCAGATGTGATGGAGACCCACCTYGTCTATGGGGTTAGCGCTTCCTCTCCTGCTAATCTACCTCCTCTGGGGGGTAAAGCCCTTTGCTGAAGAGAAATAATACACACCTCATGTCATTGTTAGTTTTAATATTATAAAGGAAACCCTCCATCAGCACTGCCACAATTACCTTCCCATTTTCCTGCTTCACCTCATTAAAAGGAAAATGTTACAATTAAGTCATGGACAGGAGGAACAGATTAATGTTCTGTTTCTAATACATTGATGAATCGGCACTTAGTCAAGGGGTTTAAAAATATTAAAGCTTTCTCAAGAGCCATCCCAAAAGGGAGCGTTTCTTATTGGAGGGGTACTTTCTCAGCTTGGACCAGTGGTTCTCCATCACTGGTGTTAAGGGTATATTGTACAGCGGTGTTTGCCATAGGAGCGGGRTTTGCTTGGGTACATCTGCTGGTGCTCTCATGGGGTGGTCATACGCTCCCAGGATGGGGCTTTTTCCATGGTGAATCTTTTCCCTTCACATCTAAGGTGGGGCTTTTTTGGTGTGCATAGGGTATTTTACATGGAATTGGACATCACCTGCTTTTACTCTTGCTTTTCAATCCCATTTCTCTCCTTTCGGCACGTCTTTGTTAGAGCTGTGGCTTTGTTCTGTCAATTACAAAAGCCCTTCAGGTTTTTATTCCATTTTTTAGGTCAGGTCCCCACTGCGTGAAGGGAGTGGCGAGCAGGCAAGGGGGCAGGGGAAGGGTTGCTCCCAATCCCCAAAACCAAATCCCTATTTCCTTCAGGATAGCAGCGTGCCCTGGGCCACCCCAGGAGTTACCCTGGGGAGCGGGGTGCACCTTCAGTAAACTACCTACTAAACTAAAGCTGCTTCAAAGGGGGCATAACAATGCCTATAATCCATACCCATTTTCAACATATTTTCATCCCATTTCAAAGCCTTTTTTCGCTGCCCTCATGGCCTTGAGCTGAGACTTGGGGCCCGCTGTGCCCATGTTTGCTACACAGTTGGTAAGTCCCAGCCCACCTATAATGAAAATGTCACTAATGATAAATTTTTAAAGGGATGCGATGCTTATCTTCATATTTACTACTCTGACCTTTATATATTTGGATTTTATTTTATGTTTTATGTGGCTTGCCTTTGCCTTTTCACAGACGCACGGTGCTGCAGAGCAAGAAGTACTGCAACAGCTCCAAGATTGCTGTTGCATTATAAATACACGCACAGTACATACAATTACAGAACTTTAATGCCTGGTATAATTACTGTTTGCAGTTTGCATTAATGCTCAGGGTGATACAGTGAAGCAAGCCGTTCAGACATCAGGAGATTCGCATCCCGAGGGGCAATGGAAAATCATTGCTTACAATCTTGCGATTAATTATTGTGCCTTGCGTGGAGAGGCTGAGACTTTCCAAAGCACTTTGCACCCACAGTTGACTGAAATGCCTACACAGGAACGGTGCTGCTGTGCATAGCCTGCAGGCAGGGAGCTGCTTTATAATCAAGCAAGGTTCTTCAATTTTATTCTTGTAATACCGAAAGCGAAAAATCAAGGAAAACAGCAGGCGTAAGGAGGATAACGCATGTATAACTGGTTGAGGCATCTCAAAACGTGACGCATGTTTACTTGCAGGACTTTTCCCAAAGTATCCTTGTGTTGCCTGACCCGGGACCCAGGAGCGTGCACTGGGAGATGCTGGGGGACACGGGGAGCTAACCCTGCTGCAGAGGGACCTGTGCCCTGGCTTCCCCTGCTTCTCCTGGGCAGGGCAGGGTGGCCAGACCCTGCTCGGAGCAGTCCAGGAGCAGGGACAGGATTTCTGGGTGTTTAGCAGATCCATGTGGACACGGCTGCCAAGAAACAGGGCATCTCCCGCAGCAGTGGGGAGAGGGAAATTCTCCAGACGGTTGCATCTGGCTGCCTTGGCCGAGTCCCATGGCCATTTTTCCTTCAAGGAGGGGGAAAAAAATGAAAGAAAGGAGTTAATAGGCTTGATTGGACTTTGCTGAAAAACTAAAAAAAAAAAGGGAAAAGAAAGTGCTGAGGCAGCTCCTTTCTGTGTCTTTGAACTTTAGGCTTTGAAAAGAGGTGGGGAAAATCTTAAGGAATTAACAAGGACTACTGGGAAATTACTCAGGAGGAACTTTCAGTGTACTCAGCTTGGAAAGAAATAGAAAAACCCCTTTTTTTAATACACACACACATACACACACACACGTGTATGTGAGACTGTGACCCCTTTGGCCAGCCATTCATCTTTGTCTCACTGATTTTTTTTAATGATGTATTAATTATTTGATTTGTTGACACAGCAGCTGGGAAGGGTGAGAACTGTCTTTCTCCCACTTTACGGGCTGTGGAGGAGGCCGAGGCACCTCAGCAAAGACTCAGGGCTGCCCCCGCCTTGGCAACATTTGCTGAAACTCAGCCTTGATCAGAATAGCTCTCCCTTCAGGAAATATCAACTTTTTTTTGTCAAAAAAAGCCTCAAGATAAATATTCTTGGACAAAAACCTATAAAAAGCTCAGACTGACAAACTGTTTTTTTAGGCACTTCTTTTTCTCCCAACAAGAATGTATCTGTCAAGAGAAACAGATGTTCTTTATGAAAAATCTTCTTTAATTACAACTCTGTCAAAAAAACTGGAGACAGATTTCTCTTTTCCCCTCCCCAAGCCCATTAAAATGTATGCAAACGGCTAAGGTTTTAAAGCCATGGCTCCTACCACAATATAATATTTAAATAAAACATTTCCCTATTAAGCAGGTTGAGTACCAGCAAAGCCACAAGTTGAAACACATGGACAAAATCAAGTTGCCTAAGGTTTGCTTTTTTAAAGAAAAAGTGAGGTGTCAAGCCTAAACTTGAGCCTTCCCCGGCTGCGGCCGCCTGCAGTGCCGGTCTGTTTTTGGGGACCACCACCTCCATGAACAACGCAGATTTCTTACTTAGTCAGGTGAGATGAATCCCCCTTCCAGAGTTCAGGACTTCTGCAAATCAGGCCAAATATTTGCATAATAAAATAATAGTTTAAGATCCAGCCATTAGCCAGATATTTCTTTAAACCTCACACTATTTCTTTAATAATTCTTGCCATGTGCCCAGTAAATACTTTCTTTAGTAAATACATTAAAGCACTAACTAGCAGTCTTCACCTTTTCAGGGCTAGTCTGCTCTCCAGAAGCTTGCAGATGATGGCAATGTGACATAAATGTTAAAAGAGGTTTCTCTGACACAGTGTTTCCCCAAGGCTGGCATGACACGTGTTATCCAGGGAAATAAAGTTCTACTGGAGATAGTGGCAGGAATGCAAGGTTGATATTTTTTTATTTATTGGTTACAGTAATTGGCTAGAACATGGCTGAGTAGTTGGATGAAAATAATCAATAGTTCTTGTCCACTAATGAATGATTTTCCAGCAGTCGCTAGTGTAAATAGGTTTCATTAAAATAGCAAATCCTCCCAAACAAGAAAATGAACAAGAGCTTATGAAACCTATGAAATTGCATGGGTCTGAATATCTGACAGAGATGACAAATATCTGCTATTGTTATTTTTGGTAAACAGATTTTCTTTTCAATTTTCACTCTTGTCGCTTAAATAATAACAATACTTAGCAAATCCATTATTCCTTTCCCAGAAATCTTCCAGTGCAAAATGTGTCAGCCCCAACTCAGGAAAACGTCCCTTTCCTGAGCAACCCCCATGTGCGTGTGCTTGAGTCCTACGGAGTCGGTGCCCTGTAACTGTACTAATAAACTGGGAATTTTAAGTGTTGAGTCTTCAGACTAACCCCCTTAAATCAAGGGGCCTGTGCACGATGCAGCCGTTGCTTTTCTTGACTCCTGGGAATGAAGTTGTGTGAAATCAACCTTCCACTAGCAGATTTCAGCCCAGCAAGTGTGTGTGCAGGCCAGAGGAAAAAAAATTGGGACTTTGTACCAATGCTGCTGGAGGATTCTGGGGTCAAAAGAGAGTGGGATAAAAGAAAAAAAATTGAACTGCTTGGTGTTGCTAATTTTGATCTTTCTTTCAAACGGTTAGCTTCACTTCCATTTCTTTTGTCCAAAGAAGAAAACTCAAAAAATATTTGTTTTGGCCAGCCTGGAGCATGGCTCCTTTTGCCCTAGAAGAAAGTAAAACTCTTCATCAACAGCTCAAAAAAACCAAAACTCCAAAGCTACTTGGTGAAAAGCTTCCAGACACGTTTTCTCAGTTTCTCGGTTACTGCTGGAAGAGTCAGGAGTCCTTTGGGGAGCAGCAAGGATATTTTTGCAACTGGCTAAACTGGCTTCTTACTTGTTACATGTAACAGAGTAAGAAGCAGAGAAAGCTCTTGCTCTGCTTCTTGCTCTCAGAGGAGACCTCCTTCTCCTTCTCCTTCTCCTTCTCCTTCTCCT
>JAYKAV010000544.1:1312995-1442381 GCA_035582835.1 Phoebastria nigripes | reverse complement strand
CTTCTCCTTCTCCTCCTTCTCCTTCTCCTTCTCTTCCTCCTCATTCTCTTCTCCTTTCTCCTTCTCCTGTTTCTCCTCCTTCTTTTCTCCTTCTCTTTTCCCCAATCCCCCTAAATCTCTGTCTCCCGTTGGTCTTCCCTCCCTTTCCTTCTCCCCATCACCCATTGCACGCTTGATGGAGAAGACTCAAAGGCAAGAGCAGGTTTGGGGCACCATGCGTCTGTGCCAGCAGCATCGACCAGAAGCCAGGGTTTCAGACGGGAAATTGCACTGGTAATCTCCCTTCAAGGGAGGCGCTCCCATTTTTCATGACAGCGAGTCCTTTTGGGATGTGGATGGAAAGTGTTTCATTTGCTCTTTGGAAGCCAGAGCTATAGATCAAGGCCTTGCTCATTCCACAAACACTAGAAATAGTTTTTTTGTGTGAGAATTGAGGCTATCCTCTGTGAAAACTAAACCAGTTATCTACACTTTCATCTAGAGGTCAGCAGTAGAGATTTTTCTCCAAAAGCTGGATAAATCCAGGCTGTTAATGCCTCTCCTTCCCACTCTCCTTAGTTATTGCTTTTTATTACATGAAGGGTGAGGAACAAGCAAATACCTCTGCTTCCTGACTTTGCCTTTGCCTGTTCGTATGAACTGGCCAAACATCTTCTTGCTGATGCTCTGGACCCGAGCAGCTTTGATGCCTGTGATGTTCCTCTTTGCATGCCACGATCTGGATGCAGATGCCCAGGTCTGCTTAATCCTGGCAGATGGCACAGGAAAGGTTATTTCCAGAGCACAACACGCAGCCGGGGTGGAGATGCAGACTCTTCTCTATCATGAAGGTGGCAGCCCAAGTACCTCACCCATCAGATGGGTGGGTTTTGCTTCTGCAGAGCCTTTAGGGGCGTCTTCTCCTCCAGCCAGTGCGTCCTCCTGCCACACATCGCTTGTCTTCTGCTCCCTGTGGGCTGGTTTTGGGGAGATAGTGACCTCTCCATCTTTGTCTTGTCTTGGCTGCATGGCAAGGTAAGACCACAGCTCCCCAGTGGCCACCCAAATGGCCAAGCACTTGTGGGCAGCCAGGCAGAGCTCTTGGGTTGTGTTTGGGTACCAAAGAGATTTGGGTAACTCTCCATGGTTCAGGCTCAGCTTTGTGAGGAGATTGCTTTGGCATCAGCCATCCCAGTGCAAGTCCTCCTGCCCTGTGAGTCAGCTCTTAGGGACTTTCCAACATTGCACAGAAAGTCTTGTTACAGGGATGGGGAACCGGGAAGGTGTAAGCCAAAGCTGGATGAGTATTCTGGCCATTGGAGCAGCCTGTTTTCATCATATGAACCCCATTACCTCGAAAGCCCAGCCAAAGATCGCAGCTAAAGTTGCAGGCACGGCCTGAGCATGAGGAATGTGCTTGCTCTTGGCTCTGCTACCGGGGAAGCCACTTCCCAGCTCCTTCCCCTCCACCTCTTCAGAGCACCACAAAACATTTAAGATAGATAGAAAATGCCATTCAAGTGACCTCAGCCAGAGCCCTGCGGATTTGACTCTGTGTCTCAACCTTGTCTTGGTTCCACTGTCATGGACAGCCTTGGCTACCATCCCTGTCCCTGTCCCTGTCCCTGTCCCCGCTCTACTCACCCGGCATGGGTGCTATGGGTCTGGGACATTTCTGCTGTCTGGGTCCAGTATCATCGCAGATAACGGGTTCCCAAAGCCATGCTGCATGCCTGCGTCCGTGATCCTCGCAGCCGTAAATCCTGTGCCTCTGTCATGAACAGTGACTGAGCCTGTCTGGCATAATTTATTCCTTCAGAGCCCATGCAGTTACAGCAGAGATGATCACCCACTCAAGGAGCAATGCTTGGGATGAAATCTTTCCCTCTTGAGAGCTCCTATGGAAAAACAGCAGCATCCAYAAACCACTGGCATTGGTATATACGCTATATCCCCACCTGGCCACTTCTCTGTGATGCCCTCATCCCCCTCCTGACCCTTTCTCCTGGCACCGTGGCTCATGCCTATTTGTTACGCTGCAGCTGAAGAAATGGAGGGATGGACAAGCCCCAGGGAGGATTGAATTTTGGAGCCTCACAGTCTGCTCACACCCATGACTTTGCCCTTCCCAGCAGCTCCATCGCTAAATACCTGAAATTCCCCCTGCCCTGCAGGGCTTTGCCTGGTGCTGACTCTTAGAGAGGGGCTCAGCCCAAACTATGGGATGAATAATTTTTCCCCAGGAGAAATGCCCTCCGTAGCATCCCCTGCTCCCCCACCCAGCCCCTCGCCTCACTGCGGCTCCAGGGATGAGCGTGAAGTGTGCTTTATTGTTTGTCACCTGAAGCACTTGAAAAAAATTACACAAATCCATCAAAGTAATGGATCTTCTCAGCAGTGGCAAATAGACAGAGACAGACAAGCACTCATCCGAAACAAGTCATCTTTAAAAATTAATACAAAATAAACAGCTAGCCTTTCGCTCTGTTTCCAGGGGGTGGCTGCCTGGTTTGGGCAAGGGGATGGGCAGGTGATGGCTCTCGATGGGACCGTGACCCCGGGGTAGGGACGTGTCCTCCTCCAGGTCCCTGTCACCATCACGGTGTCACACGACACCTCCGTCCTCAGAGCATCTGGCGGCTCTGGGAACGATGGAGCAACACGACRGGTCGATGCTGCATTACGCCGATGACTGCCAATGGGGTGCTTAGGAAACGGCTGGATTTTCGGCAGTGTTGGAGCCTCATCACCTTCCTCCAGCCTTGACCAGCTCCCTCCAGCCCTCCGGACTCTTGAACCAGTTTCTCTATGTCTGAGCAAGCTTGTAAACTCCTTAGGGGAGAAACCGCACTTGCTTTTATGCCTGTACACCGCTTGTCACAGTGTGGGCTCCATAAATAATAAATAGTGTTTCTGTCTCCTCCAAGCTTTCATTTTGTTACCCAGGTATAACATATCTATCTACCTATATGTGTGTATATATATATGTATGTTGTGTATGTGTATATAAACACAGACACATATATATATATTTAGTGTCTGAGACCACTGCGTGCAGAACGGTGATGTATCAGGTGCACACCGAGCTCCTCCGCGCCCGTACCGTTCCTATACCCATGCACGCATCCCATCGCCCTGTGCTTGCTCCCTCCTTTGAAGCCCTGGCCCTTTTAGTCCAGCTGTTGCAATGAGTTTTGAAAGATGCAAACCCACTCTTTTTTCTCGCTCAAAACTGTTTTTTCACAAAAAAGCTTGCCAGTGGGGGAAAAAAACATGAAACCCAGCTCTCATTTGAACAAAACCCAGAGAAATATAGTGATTAGCATACCTGGGGGGAATGATTTTTATGCGATTCTGTACACCTTTAAAACATTGGTGTTGCCTCTTGAGGCTGGCATTGCTGCTGAGCGCAGGCTGAGCCGGGAGAGCAGGCATGCTCTCGGGGACGTGGCATTTCACCGACGGCCACGACCCCACTCCTCCAATGAATCGAAAGGAAGGAAAACAGCAGAAGGCAAATTGCTTTCAAACACAAGAATCCCTCTTTTGTTCGAATCTCTCCCATCTTGAGGGTTTTTTTTATTTATTAATCTACAAAGAGGCAGCTGTGCCAGTACCTGCAGGGCCTGCCCTTGCCCTGCAGAAAGGTGTGGGGATGGAGAGCGGGACGGAAGACGGATGGATCCTGAATTGTTTCTAATTTATGGGGCTCTGTGATTCTTGCCGCCGTATGTCTCCGAGAAATGACACCACTACTTCAGGAGCAGAGATTAATCTGAGCCGGCAGGAGAAGGACAAAACAAATCATCTACTGCAGGAATCTCATTTGATGCCTGTTAGTAAGAGCACCGGGATGAATGGCTTTTGAAAAGACCGCACCGCAACATGTTTTTTTCCCCTTTTCTCCGCTGTTCTGCAAATTGAGGTCTGTAAGGTGTGCGGTGGAGGCAATCCCAGGGCTGCTTTTGGCAGCACCAATGCTGGAGCGTGGGAGCCACCGCTCCATGCTGGCTCCAGCAAGAGACCTGGCACCTGCAGGTGTGGGACAAGGTGTTTTGGATTAAGGCTGGATGAAACTCAGAGCATGGGATATAAGAGCAACAAGAGCTGGAAGCTAAGCTAAAGCTGCAATGGCATGCACAGGGACAGGGGAGAGGTGGACTTATCCTGCAGCGTGCTCCCTCTGAGTGCATCAAACCCACTTTTTTTAACCGTGAGATCACCTAAAGGTCAGGGAGAAGGGTCAGGTTGTGGAGAAGGGGCTGGCATCCTCTGGAAGAAAAAAAAACCGTGCAGGAAGTAGGTGCACATCCCGTGCCACCATGGCTGGGGGGACCGGAGGGTCACAGATGGACAGCCAGCCATTGGCAGTTGGGACTGCCTGCCTGCTGGAGCCAGGCCACTGCCTATTTCACCACCATGGTGCAGCCTGAGACAGCTCCTGCACCCACAAACTGGGGCCTGTGTGACTCTGCAGCAGCGCTGCAAGTCTCCTGAAAGGGCATAGCATGTGCTTGCAGGGTATCATCCCAGTATGACCAAGGAAGAGCCCATCCTTTATGAAAAAAAGAGCACAAATTCTCAAATTAGTAAGCCAGCAGGGTCATGGCAGCCTGCAAACCTGGCTGTGGACCTGTAGGCAAGTCCTACACAGTTGTGCGGAGCCCAGCCTTTCCCTTTCCTTACCCCATTAAATCCAATCTGTTGCCATTGCAAAAAGTCCCATTGATGCTCCTTTTCCTACCCAAGGAGTTCAGCCAGGGTGGGAGCAGTACCTAGTGCTGGGCACTATTCCAGCACTACGTGGTGCATCTCAGATCAATACAGAATCAATTTAATTGATCTTTTTTTAAGGTGCAGTATTGGAATAGCTGAGACTGTGTAAGGCACAGCTAAGCATGTACTTCCACAAAATAATTTGTCAGGCCCCACTGTAGAAACCTAATGACGGCTGTAATTTATTGCTGACAGACGATATTTATCACCGCAGCATCCTCTCTTTCTCTTTCTCTGACTCGTTAGGAATGGCATCAATAATGTTTATTGTAGCTTTTAATTTTTCATCGTTGGTATTCTTACCTGTGCTGATGATGGCTGGCTGAAGATGAGAAAAGGCATTAGAGCAGACAGAGGCTTTGATATGTATTCAAGGGTAAATGATGAATTTAGGAAATTCTTCCTGAATGCTCACGCAGGGTGTACGCTGTGGCGGAGCCTGCCCCGATAGTGGGGAAAAAGTGGGGTGTTTCCTCCCAAAATCTTGCCCTCCCCTTCCTACCAAGTCTATTGAGCTGTGCAAGGTCTGTGGAGGATGCTTGGACCCTGCGCCCTCCCCAGGAAAAGCCCCAGTGCTCACCCATAGGCTCACGCTGTAGTATTTCCTCCAAATTACCCCAAAAAGTTGTGCTCCCGGCCCAAAAACCATGCCAGGCAACTCCCAGGACAGCGAGCCGGAGCATCCTCTGCAGTGTTTTCCACCCAGGCTTGTCTCGCTGCTTGGTTTACAAACAATACCGCCTTGCCATCGAGACCACCTCCGAGTAAATGGTATTTACTTGTTTTTTCTGCACAATTTGCCATTGCCCCTCCACTAAATGAAGCTCGGTGTTCCTCGATAGATGTCTGCATTTTGCATACAGCCTCTTTTCACACCTATTAAGCGATGCCCTGGTTAAACCGAAATCTGTGAGCGTGCTGGCAGTTGCTTCGCTGCAGGGGGTTGTTCACTGCCTACACTTGAATATTCAGGTGTTTGGACTGGCTGACAGGAAGATGCCCTTGTGAAAAATGATTTATCCCAGGCAGTACTTCTCTGCCAAGCTCAAACCACGCACATCATCTCACACCTGAGGCCAGGAAGCCCCTGGGTGCCCCAGCTTTGCCCCCACCCTACATGGCCATTTGCAGAGTCACAGGGCATCTATTTGTGTCCCTAAAAATATCTGAAATCCACCCCACCTTGAAATTTTTCCCTTTTTTCCCATTTTCTTACACTTTCTACTAACCCTTGAGGAAATGTGTTGCACTGGGTTTTGAAGCCCTCTGAACTGCCAGGGCCAACAGTTCACAAAGAGGATTTTTTTCCTCTTTCCAGACATGAATAATGACCAACCCAATGGTTATTTTAGCATCATTATAGGAGCCTCTCAGACAAGCTGGTCATTTACAGATTAGATAGACATTGCTTACATTGTTCATAACTGATTACGGGATTGACAGTTTGGCTTTCTCCCAAAATTTGGAGTCCCAGTTTAGTGTAATTGGAACTGAATGGCAAAGCGGGTGGGGGGAAGGGGATAGTGACTGCTGATGATTTAGTGAACGCTGATTTTATTGATCCCTGAAAAGCCTCTGATGTTGCAGGTTACTCTTTATAGGGCAATAAAGTTTATAGTTTGGGTTGTCCTGGGGGAGTAACTTCTACGTGTCTCTAACCGCTCTCAGGTGATTGCAGAGGCTGTTGCCAGCCCCAGCCCCAGTTTGCTGATGAATAATCAGAATCCAAGCAAAAAGCCAAAATTCGGTTCTTGTCTTGAAATCAAAATTGCAGAAAAGCAATGATGACCAAATTAAAAAACAATCCCTCCCAAGCGTAGGATTTTATTGCTTTAAAAAAACCTTTTAATTATTCTATTCTATTCTATTCATGTCCCGTCCCATCCCACCCCATCCTATCCTTCTGTTCAATTCTTCTACCTCTTCTTCTTTTGTCCCACAAAATGTTGGAATTTATGATGTTCACCCTTAATATATTTGTAGCCTTTCTAGCATTTATTCTCATAATCCCTCTCTGATGTAGGCTGGGATTGGTAACTCTAAAAGCACAAAAGATCAAACAATTTGTGCAAAGCAATTAAAAAAAATCCATGCAGGAACAAGATAGATTCTGGATCCTCAACTGCCAGCACTAGTGATGGACCACTGAAATTTCGGTCAGATCTGCTGGCCCTGCTGCTAAAACACTAATTGATAAAATACCTGCCCGGAAGCAAAGGATGGGCAGGCTGGAGCCCAGGAGCCTTCAGCAGGGCACAGCACTGCTCAGCTGGGCAGGGAAGCAGCCCCCATGTGCACAGATGTGAAAGCAGCAAGGCCACTGAGCAAAGGCAAATGTTTAAACAAGTCCCAAGCAGGCACCAGGTGGGTTTCAATCTGCAGCCCTAGGAACCTGAGTAATTGCAAGCTGGGAGGCTGGGGGCATTTCTGGAGGGGGTTGAGGCCTTTTTTTTCCCCTCCCAACCCCTTTGCTCCTTCCCTCTGACCGCTGAATTCTTTCTAATGTACTGGCAGAGCTCCGGTTCCCAGTCCTCTGGCTTTGAGCTCATTTGTCAAACCCAGAGATCTTCATGAAAGGCTGTTAGCAGAGCATTTACTTCCCATTTCTCATCCTACGCTGTCATCACCTTCCAGGATTAATTAAGGAAAAAAGAAAAGACATCTTGTCTCTCTTCTGTTTCCCCCTTTCTTGCCCTTTTTTTTTTTACAGCCCCTTTCTCTCCATTCATGTCCTGAATACTGCCRGGGAGCAAAACAAGCAAAACTCAATACTTTCCTCTTCCCTCTTGTGGATAATATATCAATTTTTTTTTTGCCTCTCTGTAAGTGGAAGTGGTTGGGTGAGCTTTGTCCTGAACATCAATTCTCTCACACGGCCTCAGCTGCTAAAGCTAAGCCAGGAAAGATCCCAAATCCATTGACTTATGATTGCTCCAAGTGCTCGTTTCAGACTTACAGCCCCAATCCCAGGGGTTGGTGTCCTGTCCCTGAATCACTTTCCAGGGTCGCACGATGCTATCCATCTTGCTCACCATGGGGTAATTAGGTGCTTTTGTTCAGGCACCGGTTCATATATGTGCTCCTTGTACCACTTACTTCTATTAGGAACCATAACCTATGGTTATCATGGTGCAATGGTCTTTTCCATGGTGYTGTGTGCCCAAGGTCCCAAATGCAGTGCTGTGTTTGCTATAGCTCAGGCTATTTGGTCTGCTCCTGAGCCCGCCTTGGTCCCAGCTGTGCAAGTGAATTATACTTAAAAACCAGTGCTACCCCTTGCCTGCTGCCACCTTCCCAGCCCCGCTCCCTCGGTCCCTGCTCTGTCCCCACGCTGCCTGAGCTCCTCTTAGCGCAGCTCCAGTAACCTCTGTCTTGGGTGATTATTTTTCACCCTTTTATTCAGTGGCAAATTCATGAGTCATGTTACACAGAGGTTTATTTTACAGTTTGACTGTCCTCACAGCTCTTCTCTCTCTCTCCCCAGTCTGACCAGTTCACCCAGTGGCTGGCTGTGCCTGACCTGCAGGTGCCCAGGGAGCTCCCATGGGACAGCTCTATCAGTCCCTCTTTGCAGGTAGGTGGAGGAGGAGATGCCTTCTCATGCGTGGGTCATCACCGACCCAGAAAAAACTGAATGTAAACTTGAGGAAACACAGGAAAAACAGGTTGTCAGTTGGCATTTGCATCCCTCAGGTATTTGCAATACGCTCTTCTGTGCATTCACAAGCCTCATCCCTGACATTTTGCCTTGCAATGTGAGTCAGCCGAAGAGGAGGAAAAACCATCTAGCTCAGACTCTGTCTTTCCAACGGTAGCTCCCAAATGCTGTCCTTGCTGATGTGTGTGACAGTGGGAGACCCCCCCTCCCCATGGCACCATCCCCGTGTCACGAGAGCTGCTACCATCATCACAACGGCAGCTCTGGCTCCCTGCACTGAAGTGGGAGGCCACAGGAACAGAGGGCACTGTGGGGAGAGGATGGAAACGTTTTTTCCTTTCTCCTTGCTCTCCCAGTGACTCATCCCGAGCCCACTCAGACCAGCAAAAGTCTCTCCCTGACTTTGCTGGACTTCAGATCCAGCTCTGCACTAGTGCAAGTTAGTCCCCTGGTTTTTTGAAGCCATCAATCACCACCATCTCTAAAACCCCAAGCCACACACAGAATAAAGATGTGAAGCAGCGGATCCTCGGCTGATGTAAATCAATATGGATCTCCCATCGTCAGTGGAGTTAAACTTACAACCAGCCGGGGAGGTAACCCAAAATGCTGCTCGTTGGAGCAAAAGAAATTTCTGCAGTAATTAGATCTGGAGCATGATTACCCAAAGGGAAACGAAAAACAAATGTGGGTGACAGATATTTCCAGGATAACTGCAGTTATTAATGCTTTTCTCTACCAGTGACAGGCACAAGGGATTAGTATTGCCTGAAAAAGTCTGTTTTACTGTGGGAAAAAATGAGGGCTGGAAATGAAGCAAGTAGAAGGCCATATGCTGCTCGGTGTGCTTGTGGGGTCCTGGGAGGATARCTTTAGCCAAAACAACAAAAGGCAAATATGTGAGGCATATGTGAGAAGAAACAGGAACCTGTTGCTTATAAGTTTCCAGTTAAAAAAAGAAAAAAATTAGGAACCTGTTATTCTCAGTTGCACAAGCTCACCCTGAATTAGTGACCCTATTTGTGAGTGCCCCGGCACTGCTGACCACAGGGGGCTGCRTCCTGGACTACAGAGCTGGGGCTTGGGATAAGCATTTTCAGTTTAAAGCCTTGCCTTCCCTACTGCTTTGTGTTATTTGGGTGGTAGCATGAAATACCAGCCCTCCCTCCCATACCTGCACCCGCAGAGCTCAGCACGGAGGAGGTGTCCATTGCCTTGCAGCCGGTGGGGCAGTGCCAAGCTGCTGCAGAGACCCTCTGTTCACAGCATATCACTGCAAGAGATCTGGTCCTTCCCAGCAAGGGAACAGTAGAAAATGCATGAGCTGGCCTGTGTCCTTGCTGCACAGCTTGGGCAAGCAACCACCAGCTCCAAGTGTGACTAAGCATGGCTGAGAGCTGTGTGTGGGCTGGTAAGGGCATGGGAATAGCATGGGCTAATCCACCCTATGGTGTGCTTTTGGGCATGTGCACTTGTAAATGCCTATCTCTGCTCTGAGAGCATCACTCAGCGCGTCTGGCTACCGCGAACCATATGTGCTCACTCAAAAACATCAAATCCTTTTCTTAATAAAAAGTTTGCAAGCAAGTAGGGCTAAAAAAACATTAAAATGAGAGCAAGGATTTTTTTTTTCTTTTAAATATAAGGAGTGCTGACATCTGGGAAGTAACAAGATTAATTTCTAACACGGTTGTTTGTCAATAAGCGTAATTTGGAGCAAACAGTTTGTTTTCTGGAGTCTGCCCTGGTCTGTGCTCCCCATGGGTGCTGGAAACGGCCTGGCAGAGGCTCCACCCAGCCCATGGCCCCATCTCTGCCTGCAGCCAGATGCTTCAGGGAAAGCTCAAGACCTTTATAGCAGGCAGCTGTTTGATAACCTGTCCACATTTAAGCTGAAATTTTAGCTAAAAATCAGATATGTAATAGACCATCCAAAATACATGGCACCATCAGGGCTCCTAACCACAATCAGTCTTCTTACCTGCTGAAAAGCCACTTATATCTTCATTTCTCCTATGGATTTGATACAATGGGCAGCTCCACAGCTGGGGTACATACACGTGGTTCTCCTGAGGCAGGTCTAACTCAGGTTTAAAGCATAGTAAAAGCCTATCTGCATAGATCTGTCCTTTGGGTGGCAAGCTGTAAAACATCCCACCAGTACTGTGGGGGGAGGACACCCATTGCCTGGCTGATTAGGTAACAAGAAGGTGTGAGAAGCTACTGGGGAGGTGGGAATTGCCATGGCTCAGGGCAGCATCAGCATTTTGGATGTGGCCAAAGGCAGGCAAATTTAAAAACAAGAGGGAGGAAACATCCCGGTGTGCTTGGCAGGTGGTAGCTGCTGCCAAAAAAACACTTGAGTTGGGTGATACTTGATACCTGTCATTTTGGGGTATTCCTAACTGCTGTAATTTGACCTGTCCTTGGACTTTTCCCCATACCAGTAACCATCACCCCTAGCAGACAGCTACAGCATCTCATTCCACAGGATGTCTGGTGTATTCCAGCTTTCGAGGCATTTAGGGATGATTTGGCTTTTTTTACAACAAAATCAGTCTGACACAAATTGATTTTTGCTGTTGATGCTCTGGTTCTCCGCAGGACGCCTGGCCTGGAAATACAGGAAGGGAAGACGGTACCAGTGGTTTCCCACCTGGCAGCTGGATTGGCTTTCACAAGGTCTCATGGATGAGAGAGCGGTTTTTAAGAGTGACACTTACCTCCCCTCTGTACTTCAAATGGGCCTTGAAACATCCCCCCAGGTACCCGGGAAATGCCAAAGCCTGGTGAAAGAAAAGCGCAGTCCCCTCCTACAAGACATATTCAGTAGAAGCCAACGTCTCACAAGCAATAATCAGAAATTCACATAAACACCAAAACCACAATGCTGAGAAGGACAGCAAGAAAAACTCCCTCTTCCCAAATCTGAGAATTGCTTTTGTTCATGGCTGGAAGAATCCTCCCCCGGTCGTTACCTAGCAGAGTATTTCATTAAACATGGGGATTCCCCCTGTCCCCCCTTCAGAAAATTGTGACTTTTCTATTTGACCTGAAAACTGAAAGTTTTTGGCCAAAAGATAACCAAACACAGAAGATGGTGGCTGCAAACTGCTGGAACTTTTTGCCCAAAAGCAAACCCCCACTGCCCCCCCCAAACCCCTCCATGTTTTCATAGCTCAATATGCCAATGAAGAAAACTCAGACAGCTGGAAAGACGCATCCCAGGTAGGAGCTCCTGGACCTCTTCCCATGGGAAAGCCAGATATTTATTTAAAGACAGGACTGAATTGCAACAGACACAGGGAAATGTCAAAATATTCCACGAGTAGGAAGAGGAACGAATACCATTGTCCCTGCAGCCTGCGCATAATGAATAACTTATAGCCTGGGTGAAGCAAAAGTCGTAATACAGCAAGTCAAAGCAAAGCACTGCTAAATTGGTGTTTACAGAGTAATAGCACTTCATGCCTTGGCCAAAATGTCTTCAAGCAGATAGTGTAAACTGAGCACTGATAGGGCAGATAGCAAAGAAAAACATAACATATTACTCTAAAAACATGAGGAGGGATAGCGAGAACTGGGCAGATGTGCCTTCCCTGAATGTGGTCATCTGGCAACGGAGCATCTTGACTGACGTAGTTACAGGAGAGACTGATGCTGCTGGTGCCAATCTCCCTCTGAAATACAAGGGAACCATGACAGCAAATTTAGGCTTAAAACCTCAATTTTGAATGGCTGAAGTTAGATGAATGACCACCCTCCTGCATGCTGCGTGAATGATTTGCAGCAGAGCAGAGGGATACGATGAATTAAAGTCTTTGAAGATTCCTGCTTGAAACCATCCGAGAACCACTTTCCAACAGAGATGCATTTTGGGGAGGATAGCAGCATTTAGGATTCATTTTCAAATCACAGCTGAAACCTAGAATTAAATTTTGCTGCATATAGACTTGTATAGTCCTGCCAATTCCCATTATAATGCCTTTATTTATCATCTCTTTCCTAAACACAAATGTGAGATAACTTCGATAGGCAAAGTAGTTTTGCTCAGTTGGCCAAGACTGTCACTTTTAAAAATACTTTAAAAAAATACATAAATTGGGGGGAAAAAATGCAGAAAGTTCTCTAAAAAGGGACAGAATAATTTTAGAAATCAGCTTCAGAACTGGCTGGATTCTGAAAATGTCTAAAACTAAAAATAGAGAGAAACAGATGATTTTTTTCGCCCCCCTTAATTATTTTCTCTTTTTTTGCTCCTCACATTGGGGTCACATCTAAGTTTACATCCAGCCTACAAGCCTGTGCACAGTAAACATTTTTGCTGTTATTCTTGACTAACTGACAGCCCTGGGTGGCATCCAAGCACAACCACAACAGACTCTAGTAAGTCAAAAGCAAGCATGAACATCAAAATGCTGCGGAGCAGTCTCAGGGCCATGTCACCATCAAATTCGGTCCTGCCTGTGGGACGGTCACCTGTATGAGGTCCCCGAGCCACAAAGCCTCTGGAGGTTTCTTGGCTGGGATCCGGCAGGAGCGAAGCCCTGGTACAGGTGTCCGTCTCTGCTGGAAATACATTTTGGGGTGTGCAAACTGGAAAACTGGCTCATCACTAACCGCATCTGCCTTTCTGCACAGTCGTGCCGTCTGTGTGCTGATGGCACCTTATGGATCTAATGCAGATGAATGCCGCTGCAGCACCACAACCCAAACCAGAGTCCTTGGGCGAGGGGAGTGGAAATTTTTTGACCCTTTCACTTTAGTGATGGGGACGACAATGACAACAGCAGCATGGGTCTCAGCACAGCCAGTGGCTTGGCTCGTGGAAAGGTTTCTGCTTTAGACTTACTGGCTGCTTGGCATTTGGGAGTACTACAGTGTCGATCAAAGCAGGATGAATTAAAAAAAAAAAAAAAAAAGAAAAAAAGGAGAAACCATGATGAATTCATCCTTCACTGTGGCATTAGCACAACCCCAGCCCCGACCCTCTCTTCCTCGTCAGTGGTGAAAAATGCCTCCTCTCTGCCAACAATTACCTGTTTCGGCTCAACCCGTTGAACGCCGGCCCTTCTGTAAATGGCAGTGGTGGCCCCGCTGCCGCCCAGGCACTCTGCCCGCGGCGGTGATGGATGAGCCCCGGCTCGTCCCCGCCGCCGCAGCCATCTGCCGCCCCAGCCCCCCTCCCCGGACCCCGCCAATTGACACTCTCGTTCCTTCACCGCGGATCAAGGGCAAGCGGAAAAAAGTGGCAGTGATAAAAGGCGCCTGCAAAAGCGTGAATTAGCCCACGGAAGAGAGGAGATGAATGAAAAGGCGTAGGGCGGGAGGAAAGAAGATGAAAAGATGTAAGGAGATGAAGGGAGGGACTACCTAGCCTGCGTCCAGACCCCTTGCGGCTGAGAGCGGTGCACCCCCATGGTTATTAGGCTCCTGTCAGTTTTTTGCTTGCTCGTGGCAAGCCTTCTTTGCCAGGACGAGCACGCTCCTGGGCTCTCCCTAGCAAACGGAGTGTGTCCCAGCTGACACACCGCTCACCGCCCACCATGATCTACAAGGCATGGCAGAGCAGGGCACTGGATTAAATGATTCAAATGGCAGCTGTCAAGAACAAAACGAAATGGGGCGATGCTGGGCAGTTAAAGAAAACTTCTCCTCTGGTGCCAGGGTGACCGAAGTAGTGTCTTTGGTAGCAGGAAGCCAAACATCACCTCTGGATTTCTCTTGTGTTCCATTGTCCTACAGGATGCAGTAGGGTGTCTGAGGATGGCAAACTCTCCTTAAGCCTCTCCTTAAGGACGGAGGGAGATGCAAGCCTCTGAGAAACCACTGCTTTGCTGACGGTGCTTTTCCAGGCTGGGTGGATCACTTCTACCTCCAGAGCAAGCTGAGAGGGACCTGGTTGTCCAAACCCCCCAGTATTTTTCAGGTTTATCATATCTTTAAGACCTTCAGCTTGCAACTCTGCTTTCAAGCAGAATCACTTTGGAGGGTAGTTGGTTATTTTCACTAAAAGCTCTGGATTAAATTTATAATGGTAATAAACCCACTTCACTTCACGGATTTGATCCCAGATTTGCCCTGAGCTGCTCAGGTCAAAGGAAGCTTTATGTTTAAGCTGAAATCCTTCTTCAGTCAGGATTTACAAACAAAAAACATACAACAGAGGAGAGGCTGGCACTTCTAATGATGCTCTGAAAACGCTCACAAAAGCAGAAATGGTCCCACAAGAATTATTCCCCCCACGCCAGCCATGCCAACACCCAGGACACTGTCCTTGCCCATCTGTCAGCTCCGCTTCTGATACTGAACAAATCTCATTAATGGTCATCACAGATTTAGCGAACGCTGTACAAGGGCCATAATATGGTGAGCCCCTTTAAAATGAGAGATAAACCATTCTTTGTTTCAAGGCACACTGGTTGTAAGGAAGATACAAACACCGATATGCCTCCCAGGGATACTGGAGAATGGCCAGGCCAGCGGTGCACCGGTATCTTGCTTGCACTTGTCTGCTGGGATGAGACCAAGTACCAGCTACRAACAGCAATGAATAATCATTTCTTAAGACTGGTGGAGGAAACAAAAACAAACTTTCCCCAACTTAAGGCTATYGCCAGCATTAATGCAATAACAATTACTTAAGCGAGGATCCCAGTTAGTGGAGTTAGTCCTTTTTGCAGGTGGGAATAGCTGGGGTTTACCCTTCGTCCCTTCCATTTAGAAGTGGATTTGGCAATAATGCTATAGAGGAAGCTTTCGACGGCACATTTGGCCCCTGCAAGGTCAGGACTGGTAGTGGCTTAATGTCTTTTGAGGAAAAACACTGGTGGAAGAAAAATAGGGGTTAGTCACTACCACAATATTTTTTTTTCTCAGAAAGTATTAATTTGGGAGTAATGCATTAAGGGTCAGGAATTTTTCATTCCAAAAGCACATTCTGGAAAAACACATTCTTCCTAAAGTTTCACAGGTTCAGAATATTTTTGCCTAGAAAGGATGCGTGTTTTCTGATGGACAAAAGTTTGGGAGTCAAAGAGAAAATGGTGGCAACAAGGAAAAAATAACATTTCCCTGTTACTCTGGTTTTTAACGCCTCCTAATTTTTGCAAGCCACCTTAACACTTGTAAGCTAAAATACTAATTTTAAAATAGAGAAAACATTCTCCTCCTCTTTCCTCCTCTTCCCCCAGTCCTTTTCTCACATGTTTCTCTAATAGAAAGAGCTGAATAATCTAATTTGACGTTTTGGGATATATTCCCTGCAGGAACTGTAGAAATGCCACCTGCTACCTGCATGCTAGATTTGATCACAAATCAACAGCACCCAGTGCTGTACAGGATCTCTTGATATTTTAATGGCCAAGAAATGTCTGGCCACTAATGACAATATATCCTAAACTGCATAGCCCATGTTTTTCTGTAAATGCCAAACGCTACCTCGCTATTTGTATCATTCTTAATTGCACCTCCTTAATTACAAGAAGCAAAATCATTAATTATATTCAGTGAAAAGATCTCCAAAACCTTGCACTTCAGGCTTGGCTCTCTTGCAAGTGCAGAATTATCCTTGGGAAGGGCATTTAGTGGCTCTGTGCCCAAGCTCCTCTTCATTCATGCCCATGGTAGGAGACTTGTTCACTCCGCACCTGCTGACACCATGTGCTGTTGCTGAACAAACTGAGCACGACTAGCTCAAGTCTTCTGCTGAACCCAGCTGCCAAAAGCCACGCTGGGAGAATACGAGTACTGCTGACCAGGACCCAGAGGGCTGCAGGTTCTCCTAACACTGGCTCCAGAGTCCTGCTATCACTAGTGGTATTGGGATAAATGCTAACATTTTTCAGCTGAACCCAAAAAAACATTGTAATTGGGAGAAAAGACTCTACGGGACCTTGCACCACACTCTGCAATCAGGGCCTTGTGCAGCCTTCCTCCCTTGGCCCGTGGCAGCATTACTGATGAACAGCTAGGCACCTGACATGCCATGAACACCCAGGAAGAAGAGGGAGGCACTTCTGAAGATTTCTAAAGCATTGCCCTACAAGGCTCCTTCATATCCTCTTCTTTCAGGCATTGCTTCTGACCAGTGTTTACAGACACGGGGAAAAAAACCCAACCTACACATCACAGCTAAATACAGTGCCAAGAAGGATGCTAGTGCATCAGTGAATGTGACAATGGGGAAAACCAAGATTTCTATATTTCCAGGAGCTTTTTTTGCAATTCTTATATCAGCCAGCATGGCCAAGAGAGACAAGAACTCACTTAACTTGTGTATTATGGTGCTTAAAACACCAGGTTAAGGTCCACACCTTGGCTGGCTGCTTTGGTCTCAAGAAATCAGAGGTCAAATGGTTGGGTACTCACCTAAGTCTCATGCCAGGTTATGTAGCCAGCTGCAACACTGCTGAGTGAGTTGGGAAGCCACTCTCCGTCGGTGAGTCCCCCTTGCCATGGGCTACAGTTTCTGTACCCTCATTGGGTTATGAAACAACTGAACCTGCACTGAAATGAGAAAGTTTGCACTATTTTGCTCGAGAGGCCAAGTGACCACCACCTTYCTGCTAGTGCTGCATGGCTGGAAGAAAATTAGGTTCAGCTTCCAAGGGTTCAAAGTAGGAAAAAAGGGAAAAAAAAAAAAAAAGAATTGGGTAATATTGCTTTAAGCCCTGGCCTCAAACTTAGGAAACACAAATACACCCTCTATAAGCAGTCCTGTTTGAAAGCAAAGAGATGTTGAACAACATGTCCAAGGGGGACACAGCTTCCTAGGGCTGCAGAATCCTATCTGAACGGATGCTCCCAGACAGTAGATCCACTACAACATCTTTGGTTTCCACCGTCTTTCTGTTATCCCACTTCTCTGAGGACCAGAAGGCAGTGAGAAGCCCTGAATGTAGCTCTCAGTGCCCAGGACTCTTCTGACAGTGGGAGAGGAGCATCTTGACTGTCTTTGGGCCGGGCTGTATTATAAACAGTGCCAGAAGCACAAGTCTTCAAAGTTTCCACATGATTATGTGAGCAAATATTTGGACTGGAAGTGCTGTTAGTCATTATTTGCAGTTCATTTTCTCTTATTTGTTCTCTGTCTTTTAAATAATAAAAAAGAGAAAGCCAAGATGACAGCTTACAGTATTCACTTCCAGGAGCAGAAACGACACCTGTATTTTTCGGCAAATACCTTGGTTGCACACAGCCAGCTTCTTCAGCTCCCTGGGAAATGCTGCAGCAGAGGCAGTCTGTGCCAGGGAGGACTTTGGGCTCCTTGCTTGGAGCCACACTGCTGGGTACCGTGACTGCTGTGGCACTGATGGGTCCTGAGCATCTACTGTGAAAACCCCCGCTCCTGGCCTGGCTGTGCTCATGCACAGAGTTTTTCTGGATTTACACCTGGGGCAGAGAAACAAGAACCAGCTACCTGTTTCCAGGCATCCCTGGATTTGGGGGCTTTCCTGCTTCATTGCTATTTGGCACCTAATTTGGAGGCCTGATCTTGGCAACAGCTGTTACTCAAGCTCAGGGCTTAGCACTATTAATCATGTCAGAAGGCAGCGGTGTTACCTACAGCAGGAAAAACTGCAGCTGGTGGCAGGTGTCTGCAGAAACAGCCCCTGAACATGTTTGCCAAGGAAGGGTTTACACCTGCCCATGTAAGTGCAAGGCTCCCTGGGCACAGAGGCACGAGAGGAGCTATTCAATAGCAGAAGAGCTCCACGGTAATGCTGGCATCAAAACTTACTCAGGCATCTTCGTCTCGAAAAACACCTCTCCAAAACACCTACAAATTACATTTCCAGCATCCTGTTTCTCCGTGCCTCCAGTACCTTGTACCTCTGACTGTGTTGAAAGCAATAAGTACCAAGTGCTGTAGGAAGGACTGGGCAACATCTAGAGGTGAGCCAGCACTTTGGTATAAACAAGCTGAAAAGAAAGGGTGGTATTACTCCTCTTGGCAGAGTCATGGCTTAGCGAATGGAGGGAGCCAGGACCCAGTGCCTGGATCTGGCACCTTCTGCATCAGGGTCATTTCTGCCTATCCTAACACCTTGTTTCCAGGACATGAATGGATAAGAGCTGGCTCCTTCCAAAAGGATGGCTTGTTTACCCCAGAAAATCTAGACAGAAGATGTCAGTTTAACTCGTGTTTAGGTTTCTGGAAGCATTTCAATTTTAAGAGAACCCCCCAAAGCAGAACATCTCCCCAAAAGGCAGAAGCATCTCAGGGTGGACATTTCTGCTCTGGCACCTGCTCCCTTGGATTTGAGCCCACAGGGGAGACCAGTGGCATAGGGATCTACACCAAAACCCTCCCGAACCATATCAAACCCTTCCCTCTCCAGTGAGGTATTTTTGGCTTTACATGGTCACTTGTACAGATGGAGAAAGAATCTTGTTTCTGCGGACAGCACAGACTTATTACAAACATTCATGCTGAGAACAAATGTGCCTTTCTGTGGAAATGATTTCAAACATCCTTACTGACAAGGAAAAGAGAAAAATCCCAAACTGGTAGAAATACTTGGCCCAACAGAAATAAAGTTAACGTAATATGGCAATATCCCAACCAGCCTCTGTTTACCAGATAGTCTCTCCTCTGAGTCATGCATTGATGTGACTATTAATAATGCCCTGTTATAAAAATCCATCCTTGTAGGAGGAAGGATGCTGTCAAGACTCAAGCAATTTCTTGTTTTCAGTGAAACATGGGTAACATTTGGTTTGTGTTTTCAATTCCTCTTTTCAGGTTATTTTCCATTTCTACTTTAATAATAATCTTTATGCCTAAAAATAGCATCTCACTTCTACAACTGGAGTGACCTTTTATATTACGTGTGGATTAGCACGAAATAAGCAACTTGTTCAGTTTATAGTTGACAATAAGTACTGCTGCTTTTACCTCTGTGGCTTCCACCAGTTTAAGTTGGTCCTCCTTACTTCAAGTTTGCTCACGGGGAAACTGAGGTAGAGGGAAAGAAAACCACTTACTTGGCATTGTTGGTAGGCCAGGCCAGGGTCTGCGTGCAGCGCTGGGGATGCTGCACTGGTTAGGGGATGCTATCTATCTTCCTTGGGAACAAAATCCGAGAGTCACGAAAAATGTTAATTCACTTCATCATTAGCATTTTTTAGTTTTTCTCCCCTCCCTTACCCCAAAATAGTGAAAATCACCTCTCTGAAAAGAGACGCTTCTCTTTCATATTTCAATTCTAGTATTACAAAAATGCCTGTTTCTTTAGAAAGCTATAGTTGTAATTAATGGACTTTGGTACAGCACCAATAGGACATTTTTTCCTCAGGTTTCATACTTGGTCCAACTGGGACATTTCCTGTTCTAGCTGCCGTAAGTATCCCTCTTAATCTTGTACTTTCTGGGAGCATTTGAATTCAGTGGGGACTACAGCATCAGGTAACACTTGACTTTAATATTAATAGCTACTTTTTATTCTGGAGTTATCTGGCTTAGTTTAGAGAAGATATTCTCCATGGCAAAGTCCTCGTGCCTTGTTTTACAATGGACTCCTGGAATATTTCAGTATTCCCGTCTCCTTGGACTGCCTCTTCTGAGAACCCATGTTAATATTTCCTAAAATACTATAGGAACTACCTAGCAATTTCAGGCAGGATGATTTTCCTGGCCCAATCTAGTAAGTGTCCTGATGCTTTCCCCCAAAAAAGTCAAAGTGGTGCCACATTAAATGCCTAAACCTTTTAAAGAAGAAATACTCCATTCAGCCAGCACACCTATCAGGGCTGATAGAGACAGGGAGAAAAGCAAGCTCAGCATTATAGCTGCAATCTTACCCAGGCCATTGCTTCTCAGAAATCAACCTGTACCTACGGAGGGAGCTCAGATTTTCTTGCTGTAGGGTGCAGGGCTATCCTTGAAATAAATGATACCTGCAGAAAGCTCTTATGTCCTCCATGCTGCAGCCAAATGGTGGAGAGCAATCCGATAACCTAACTGCCATACTGGAGCAAACAGATGAGCAGGCACCTCAGCGTGATAAGCCGAGGGAAGAAATGGCAGCGCTGCTCCCAAGAGTTCATAAATCTTCAGTCAAATCAGAAAAGCAAGGAGAGCAGCTTAAAAAAAGAAGAGACTAAAATAATAATTGAATGCTGCATCTTGCTTGCCCTGGGATTTTTTTTGTGCCATTAAAGTGCATTTGGCCATGCTTTCTTGCATTTTCGAACAGCCCGCATGGACTAGAAGTGTGGCAGATGAAAACAAAAACTCTCTTCTGTGCACGTGAGCTCAGAAACTGGGATTTCTACAAGGAGCACTGCAGACAAGATGGGCTGAGGTCACCAAGCAAGTCCATGGTGACAAGGCAGGTCCAAGGTCTAGCTGGGCGGTTGAGTCCGCATGTCAGGGTTCGGATCAATGGGGTGTGTGGCTGCCGCAGGTATGGCTACAAGCAAGGACCCAAAATATCACTCCACTGCCTTCTGTCCAAAGAAGGAGAGGCCAAGGAACAAGAGGGAAAGGAGCCCACAGACAAGCATCAAGTTCTTCCTTGTGCATGACCTAGCACCAGCAGTAGGGCAGCCCTGCAGGCGGAAGCACAATGCCCACGTTTGTCAGGTCTTTGTCCGCTTCATTGTCTGCTCAGGTTGCATTTTCCCATGGGCGTCCTGATCTGGCCAGCAAGGCTTGGAAAGGCAGGATCAGCTCCCATTGCTTCTCTTCTTCACCCATGGCACTCAGCATTGGGCCCTGAGGTGACCGTCTGGGGACCGAAGGAGGTCCAAGCCCCCAGTGCCCATATCCTGCACCCCTTGGAGAACCTCCTCCCTACTGGGGCAAACACTCCTGCATTAGAAGTGATCCATATTCTCTCAGTAAAGTAATTTTTGTCCAAGAAGTGCTTTAGTATCAAACAAAACACATGCTTAGAGTTTTCAGTCTGCTCTGTTGCCACCCTTGATGAAAGAAAAACTTTTTCTTCCAGCTTTTGAAATGGTTTTCCACCCCCTCGGCAAGACCTTGGGCTAGAGAGACTGAAAAAAAGAACAGCTGCATTTTTTTTTGCTTTCTTTTTTCTTTTTTTTTTTTTTTTTTTTAAAGAAAAGATTTTTCCTCTCAAGATTTTTTTCACTTATGATGGACTTCAGTTTCACAGCTCACTCCAATACCGATCAGTGCCAAGCTCGGGCTGCCTGGAATGGTTTTTAAGGCTAACTGGGTGATCTCAGACCCTGTTTTACTGCCAACCTCCCAATCGGTCTGTGATAAAAGCTGTATTTGGAATTGTGTATTTTCCACACGTCCTCCCCAACTGCAGTCTCATCACTACACAAATACTACTCTTTTTAAGTATCCCCTACCTTGCTTTTAGAAATATGATGTGGATGAGAGCAAGGGAACGCACTCCTGGCACCCAGCAGAGTGAATCAACCACCATACCCAGCCTTGCCGGGCACCGTATGCCAACCTGGAGCAAGTCCTTCGAGCACAGTCAGTGTCAGCAGCAGCCCGGGCACTATGAGGAAAAACTGCCCCAGCTGCAGCAGGGAAGATACTGCCCCAGCCGTCCCCACCCCTCCCTGCTTTATGCTTTGCCTCCGGTGTGATTTAGCAAGTACAGACTATTTTTTGTTATTTTAAAAAAATTATCAACAGTGATTAAATATGAAAGGGCATCATGCCAAACAATGCTTGCATGCATTTTAACTCACCTAACAGGAGTGAGTTAAGGAGCACGGTTGTGCCAGCAAGACTAAAGCAACAGCAACTTCTGATGGGGAGAGGGGAGGTTAAGGACACTGAGGAGCCAATGCCAGGACAGTAAGTGCTCAAACCAGATTAGCCAGCAGTAGGAGGGATTGCCTGACTGCATGCTCAGCTCCCAGCATTGCCCTAATACGGATGAGTATGTGCAGATCATCACAACAGCGGGCTGCAGCGTGGCCCATGTGCTCTTTTATCTCCTGGCACACGTCCTCTGACAAACCAGCCTCAGGGCACACACGCCACCCGCTTGCACGGCGTTAGGGTTGCTGCTTTGAAGAGCTGCCAGAAAGCCCTGGAGGCCTCCACACCCCACAGCTACAGCTAGTCATGGTGACATGAGTGGATAAAAGTCACCTTTAATGACAGCCTCATAGGGTGCAGCTGCGATATCTTCTCCTCTGCCTCATCCTGATTTCCATGCAGTGGGATCTAGTTTCTCATCTGCCTTTTTCTTTTGAAAACAGAGACCTATTTCCCTTATGAGAGGGAGCAAGAGCCACTGGAGCTTGCAGATACCTCTGTTGTCTTCCATGGGCAATGGGGATTCCTCCAAGCTTAGGTCTTAGCCTCTCTCATCACGAGCTAACATGAGTGCCTCTTCGCCTTCTCCTCCTCTCTCCATCTCCCTTGCACAGCTTCATCCAGGCATTGGGATTTCCTCCCAGCCTCAGGAGAAACATCCCATGTCCCCTACATCTTCTTCGGGGAGTGGGCCTGGAGGGACATAACAAAGAGCTCCTGGGGAGAAAGCAGTTCTTCCCGCATCAGCTGAGCTGAGGGCTTGTGGACCTCCTGGCTGCTCCCCATCCCACCCTGCAGCTGGGTCAGTGCCAAACCTGCCCAGAAGCTGATTGCCTGCACTGATGCAAGTGTTAATTTTCACCTATGTTAAATGCTTCTTTGAATAATTTATTAGTTATTTATTCTGCCTGTGAGGAAGGTCAGACTATGCATTTAAATGGAAATGCTCTTCGCAAAAGCTACAGAAAAGATCAGTAATTATCACTACTTCTCAGCTGGACCAAGCTTTAAAACCAGACTGATCAGGAAGATCTTGCTGTTTATCTCAGGTCATACCAAGCTTCATTTCTGCTGCTTTGCAGAGGGCTTCCCACAACATACCCGAAGTACATCCCATGTCCCTCAATAACCCGAAGTCAGCAGTGTCCCCTTCTTACCACCACTCCCATGGAGGTGGAAAGGGCTTCTCCAAACTTCAATAAACACACCTGACTTGCAAAACTTTGAGATTAAGCCATGCCAACCTCTTTGCCTTCCCCCTGCCACAAGCTTTCAAGCTGCCCTGTTCCGAGTCAGGGCTGCTGCTGACTTGCACCGTCTTCAAAGAGCGGACACCCAAGACGCTGTCCTGAATAGACAATTACAAGAACAAGGAGGCTAAAAATGATGTGAACTAGGTAACTGGACCTCAGCAGACATGGTTACAGTGAAGGACCAGCAGGCCTCCCCAGAGATGGTGTCACTGGAAGAAGGTCCCCAAATGTGCTTAGCTTTGTGATATGATCAAAGCTGCACAAATACATGACTATTTGATTTTCCAACTGCACCCCTCCAAAAAACGATACTTTATTTCCTGTCAAAAATGAAAGGCCCCTCCAAAGTTTTCCCCACTAAAAAACACAGCATTTTCTCTTCCTTGAATTACTACATTTTAATCTATTTTTCAGTGAAACCCATCATATTAGCAAGGTTTTGGCAGGACAGTGAGGAAAGGACAGGGCCCTAAAACAGTCCATCACTGATGACAATCACTTTTGCTATCCTGAAAGTAAGTTTTTTTCAATCAAAAAGAAGTTTTGTCCTTCTCTGTTTAAATCCTGCCAGCTTCACTCATGTTGACGACACCAGCGTGTACATCTGCAGCACAGATTTCTCCTGGGACTTATGTAGAAAGCCAGACTTGGGTGGGTTTGATCCCTTAAAAAAAATGTTTGTTAAACTTAATAGCATCTACTTTCCCCCTAAAACAATGTCTGCAGCAAAATGATCCTACTGGGGTCCATATGAAACAGCAGCACCATATAATTAAGTGGGATACAGTAGAGATACTGGGGACTTTGGGTGATGATATTGCAGAACTGTTCTCTCATACAGGCAAACAGATCACTACATTATAACGGGGAAGACAAAGGATATTTACTATTATTGTGTTCAAGCAAGGCTTGGTTTAATACACAGTAGTGAATGGAAACCCACAAGTGAAATAAAAATCCTCTAATTCACATCCTCACTGTTAAAATTACAGATAAAAGAGTGATCTTGGATCTACAAAAGCCAAACAAAATAGCAGGATAGATAAAAATAATATATATATGGCTGAAATCCAAAGTACCTCAGACAAACCTTATTGGATGAAACAGTTTATCATGAAGGAGAGGGGGAGGCTGAAAGAAGAGGATGAATGATTTTATGGGCTTCGACACTTAATGGTCCAACTGGAAATGATATGAAAGTCCCTGATTTTCAAGGTGACTGGTTTGAGCCATCTCAAACAGACCCTCTATCATCACTGGCCACTCTTGAAAATCTCAGCGAGGCACTCTGAAGCTGTCCCCAGAGACCTGCCGAGCAAGAAGGCAGCAGGCCTCCAAGTTTGGCCCCAATCCAAACTCTTTAGGCAAAGGCTGATCTTGGCAAAGTTTCTGCTCTGTAGTTTGAATTCAAAGAGCTCCTTCACGCTTTCCGACCTGGGATAAGAAACATTTTCATTCAAGAACTGAAATTATTTTTTTTCTTGTTTAGTCCCAGCTCTTGGGAATCTATTTTTCCTAATAARTTTCTTCTTTCTCTTTTACCTGGGAGAAATCCTACTTCTTTGCGTGTCATGAAACCAAATGCACAAGCAAAACCCATTCTTACCTGCTGGGAGGACAGACCAGTCTTCCACCCAGTCCTGATCAGAGTCCCATGCTATGATTGCTCGGGTGGTGTCCGCATTGATAGTTCTTGGCTTGGATGCAACAAAGTCATTAGTGACTTCTGTCATTTTTGCACCTCCAACCTCCAGCAATTTGTCCATTGCAACTGCCACGATGAGGGTGGGCAGGGATGTCCCAGATACTTGCCATAAGGAGGTCCCCAGCCCCACTCTGACACTTCACATAAGCCAGGCAACAGCTGAGGGTTCCCACCTTACTCCCAACTGATCCCTTCTCCTTTGGGGGGGAAGCCAAGGCACAGCAGAGACACCAAGCCCCCCAGTAACAGATCCTGCTTTGACCCACCATTAGCTGGTCTCTCTCAAAATGAAAGAGCATTTCTGTAGCACTTAGCTTTGCTTTAATGTAGCAGACAGACGCCAGGGCTAAGTGGGAATCAGTCTTGGACTGTCCTCTCTGCATGAAGGTGCACCGGCATGAGGGTTCCCCATGCCTTCTCCTTATCTAGGGGCTTTCAGTTTTACAGACCTCAAATCCTTAGGTGCTCTGGTACTCTTGGGCAAGGCAGTGGGATTCCTGGGCTTAAACAGCTCAGCCAAAAGACAAAAAAAAAATCCAAAGCAGTATGATGGAAATCACTGGAAGGGCCCTCCGGACTCCTCCAGCGCTTGTGAGTGCTAATTGCCAGCAGTCCAATTACATTCATGTCTCTGATGGATTTAATTGCTGAGTTGCTGAAGAGAGAAGTGACCTATTATGGATCATTGTTTACAGCACATTAGTTCAGAAATTCCCATCTTTCTGCCTGTCATGCTCAGAGGGCAAACTCCCTCAGCTCTGCCACCGAGTCAGCCAAGGACTTCACTGGCTCCAGCAGATGCAAGCTCATTCACAAGGAAAAGCTGAGCAGGCTTTTCTAGGGCAGAAATCTAGGGCAGAAACACAAGCCTGGCTGTTCAGTAGAAGAAAGCTCTGAGATGAAAGGGGTCAGAGAGAGAAAGCAATAGCTCAGAGGAAGAAAAATGCCCAAGGAAAGAAGCTACAGAGGYTCTGCAGCAGATGAGGGGGGCTGACATAGGCACACCTACAGCATAGCTCAGGCCAGGCTTGAAGGCTCAGACCTGAGCTTAAATGGAGCTGGTGGAGCAACGGGTAGAGGATGGGTGGGTGGAGGTCCCAGGTGAAGCTGCTCAGGGCAATTAATGTCTACAGGGCCCTGACAGCTTCAGAGAGAGGATGTTTTCTTCTTGAGGAGTCTCTAAAGGAATGTCAGAGGAGAAAGTTACAGGACCTCTAGGCAGTTCGAAATCTAAGAGTAAATAAAAGGAATGGGGAGGGAACATTTTCCTTTGCAGGACATATATGGGGCTGGGCTGAAAAGATATTTAGGAGAATTTTGCATTTTTTCTAAAGGGGGTAAAAATTTATTTCTGATGACTCTAAACCTCCCCGCCAAGTCAAGGGGAGCTGCCTATCAGGCAGGCTGAAGGTAGGGCTGGTGGTAGCCCGCTCTCCCCTTTGTCACACTGGTGAGGTCTCTCAGAGGTGCTGTAGCTCAGTGCAGTACTCGTATGGGAGCTCTTATGGTCTTTTAGAGACAGCACTGGGTAGTCACAGTCCTCTTGGAAAACAGGGCTTTACCCTCCCTGGGTACAGCAAAGTTGCATGCTGCTCTCTGGGCTTGGTTGCTATTGTACATGGATAAATACAACACTAGGACCACATTATCCGGACTGTTACCTAGAGATAAAAAGAATTAAAGCAGGGGAACACAAGAAGCTTAAAAACAGGCCTGCCCTTGACTTGCGCAATATATTTCAACAGACCCATAAAAAGATCAGGGAATTCACTCAAGCATGAATAGTTACAAGCATAAAAGAATGGCGGTATTATATTTGTTATTAATGCCCTTTTAAAGCCCCCTTATTGCAGATGGATTCTGAGCCTCTGGGGAAAGTCAGGGACAGGATATTTAGCAAAAATGTTATTAAAAATAGAAATTGTTTCCCATGACTTAACCTTATTGCCTCGGGGGAAATCACTTAGGTGATGTTATTGGAGAGCATGCAGTTACGAGACCATGATTGTTATGGAAGACTACGCACAAGGGTTCTGGAACAGCAGCAACATTTCTGCTTCCAGGGAAGCAAATTTACCTGTGCACCCCACCAACTGCCTGCACCAACTGCCTGCAGCTCCCCCCAGACTGGGGAAGGCTTCTTCCGCGAGCCCACGTGCCTTTAACGAACCTACAGTCCCTTCTGCAGCTCTTAGCTGCCACGAGGTGCTCCCAAGGATGGGAGCGCTCCACGCCATGTGGTGCAATGAGCAGAGGGCACGTGGGGCTGTTGGCAGGGCGTGATGAATGCAATTCATTGCATCGTCACCTGGCAATTTATCAATTTATCATCATCGTGAGTCAAGTCTGCAGCTCCAAGATGCGCCCAGTTCACCCTCCTTGGTCTGGAGGGACTTGGGACTGGTGGCCAAATGGTAGCATGCAGGATGGTGCCATGGTTTGCTTGCTGCTCTAGTTCCAGCCCAACATTAATAATAGAAGCTTTTTTTCCTAAGTTTTCTTCAGAACCTGCAAAAAGGTTCAATTATGACAAACTGGCATTTTCTGACAGAAAACCTCCTCTGCTCCACAGCCGTGGCCAAAGGCTGCTTTGTCAAAGCAGCATCAAGGGTGATCCCCCCCTGCAAAGATGGCCTGAAGCCCTTTGAGAAATACAGCTCCAGAGGCCACAGAAATGCCAGGGGGATTGCTGAGTTGATCAGATTGTCTCCTGTCTTCCTTGTGGGATATGTATCAAGGAAGATGGGCAGATATCAAACATTCATCACAGGCACTTGTCCCTTCAACAGCTGACATTGGTGCAGCAAAACAGTTTTTGATCACTTCAGCTTAATGTCACTGCAATCATTGCCTGGAATGTAATTTTGTCTTTGGGRAAAAAAAAAAAAAAAGAGAGAGGGGAAGGAGGATAAAAAAAGAGACTCAAAGGTCTCCATGCTTCAGAAAAGCTGGCTCTGAAGTTTTGCTGTAAGCATCAGATCTCAGCAAATTCTGTAAACTCCCTCCCCCTACACCTATATTTGGACATTTTCCTCTTACTTAATGATATCCCATCAATTACATAACTTCATAGATATTAGAATCAGTATTAGGGAGTTCAGCTTCATTATTAGTACAGTTATTGTCCTTTGGAGACTGAGCTAATGGCCGTTTGTCTTCTTCAATTCAATTAACAACAATCCTTTCTGGACACCACACAGGTTGCACTCAGTGACATGCTGCTACATCCCCTCCTCCATCAGGACATGACCCCCATCTCCGCAGACAAGATCTGGCTCCTCTCTCACCGGCTGCATGCTATACATTTTAGCAGTGCATCAGGAAATGGCACACTAAATTATCAAAGAACTAAACTGGGCAGGGCTTGAGCCAAGAAAAATCCATTTATCGATAGCCATTCCCCCTCTGAAGTGCTTGAGTAGGTTGACAAGACAGAAACATGCCTTTCCCGACCAGCCAAGACGACTCTTCCCAAGGAGGATTAAAGTCACATCTTCCAGCAAAGGACGAAGGGTGGAAACTGAAGGTTGGGGCCAGACTGAGGGAAGGGTTTCAACATTTTTTAAGAAAATGGAGCTTACAGCTGCTCCGGTATGTTAGTGTGACTCCTCTGTACAACTGCAGATCGTGGTACCTTTATTTTCCCCTTATCCCTGGCCTCTGCTCCATTGAATGCTCTTGTTATTAAGTTCAAGGAGCCTGAAGCGGGAGCTGTTAAACCCAAGCACGTTCCTCCATGACATTGCTGCCTTCCAGCATGTGAATAATCCCCTCACTTCTGCAGAGCAATGGCTTGTCTTTGCGTCCTCATCCCTTTCCACTTCCAACTCTGTAAGGGCTTGCACCTTTACCCAGATGTTTGCAGGAGCTGTGCTGGGTCGGGTTTAGAGTGTTTTGGGCTCCTTGGAGTCAGGGCTGAGACTCTCCTGCTCCACATGGTCACCGGGACATAAGCYACTGACCTCAGAGGCTTTCACAGCTGGCGACCGAAGCCTTACAAGCAGAGGGAGACGCGGGGGAGCCCAGCACACCACGCGCAGCGCTCCAGCAATCCTCAGGCAAGCTCTGCAGCGGCATGTAGTGTGCAGAGGTCAGAGGCCAGCCTGCTGTCATAAATAAGACACCCTCTGCTCCTGGCATGTGGCAGTTTCAATGGAAAGCATTAATTGCTGGCAAATCGCTCTGGTAGCAATTCAACCTGACAAAYGCTTTATTAGAACAAAGCTTACACTGAGAAGGTGTGGGATCAGCTTATAATTTACGGGTGCAGAGAGCACCAGACTTGCTGGGAGTCTCCTCACCAACCAGAGTCAGCAAACTTTTCACGAGAATAGCTACCAGTGCAGGCAGAAAAGGTGGCTGTGAGCTAAAGAGATGTGTCCTTGTGGATGGGGTCTTTCCTTTGAAGTTTGTACCGTGCCACCAGGCASCTGGACCACACAGCTGGTCTGGCTGACCACTCCCCAGTGATGATACAAGCAYCCCATGGTCAGCCTCCCCAAGGTTTTCTCCCTAGAAGGTCCACCAAAAAACAGTGTTCAGTTTATTAACATGTCCTGCTTTAAAAAAGCAAAATCCATCCACCCTGCCCCTGGAACAAGCACAGCCCTGCGCTGCTGCTGCTGTAAGTAACAGTGATGGGATCACTGAGACGTAACAAGATTTATCACTTTCTCCTGAAGAACAATTGCCTGCTTGGTGTCCTCAGTAAATAATGTTCTGCCTGCATCATCTGGGGACATCATTAACCCAGGAGACAGTGACACCACTTAACCTTTCACGGGCTCACTCAGCTCCCCTAAGCTGCCCGAGAGGTACAGTTACTCAACGAGTCCTTTCAGAGACGAGGTGAAGATGTGATGCCAAAATTCACACACGGGAAGAAGGAACACAGCATAGACATTTGATACCACGCAGGAGGCAATGCAGTACTGAGGAGCACCTATGAGCAGCTCCATACTCCACCTGCACTTGCAGCACAGTCTTTACCAGGAACCTACAGTAAGTCTGGGCTAGTTGGGCCACTTTGGCTCCAGCAAGGTTCTCAGAGTAGCAAGTCACAGACTCCAGCTGCCGGGCACATAAGGCCATTTCCCAACTCTTATCCATAGCCATGACCCCCTCACTGGGTTGTAGACAAGCAGCACTCTTCCCACCAAATGCCTGGGATCTCCTCCCTTCCCCATCCACAAGCACCTCACTGATTTCTTTCAGGCAGGGCCCAGACAGCCTGATCCCTGAGCGTGCCAAGCGCTCAAGGCTTTGACTTGTCTGGTACTGCCTCCTCACTATGTTTAATAGCTCCTGACTGCTCCTTCACTATGTCTATGACCGAAACACTGGATTTATTAATGCATTTTTAATTAGCAAACTCAGTCTCCAGGGGAAGGTGTCTTGCATCTTAATGACCTTTGCTTTGAACCTTTGCCAGAGAGCGCTTTATACCGTAAACCTGTATCTGCAACCAAGTTTCCTGATGACCCTCAACTCAGAAGCTGAGCAGCCAGGGCAGGGGAGGTAGGTGCAGGTGAGGAATTTGCTAGATGGACATAGTTCCAAGTATAGTCCAAGCTGGTGGGAAGTTATAAGACACTCACTTGAGTATGAACAAGCCATAGAAAGCTTACAAAGCCCCTGCACAGTTGAAGAATTGCTGTAGGAAAGGCTTGCCGAAGCACAGCAATGGGGTTTGGATGGTCCCAGGAGCTGGGGAGGTCTGGGCAGAGCTACATGCCTAAAGCGTGCTGGGGACAGGCAGGGGACTGGAGCCAGCCTTGACTGCACACACCAGTCCTCTTGTTCTCAGAGACAAGGGAAGGACCACAGTTATTTTTCCTTGGAACCTTGTTCAGGCCAGTTCACAACCCAGTTACTCACCGCGTCTCTCCAGGAGGTGCCTTTTTGCAAGCCACATCTTTCCAGATCAGCTTGTAGTATTAGGGGCCAGCATAAAGACCTGTTTTTTCCTAGGAGTTAGTGACATTTTAATCAACTCTTCYGGATAGAGTTACACATTTAAATGTTACGCTCTTTCCTTCAGATTTCCCCAGGCATTTCATGGTTTCAACATGGTTTCAACGTCTTCTGTATTCCTCCAGTTCCAGATCTCATTTCAAACCAGCCGTTACAATTGAGCTGTTCCAAGCTGATCTATGCTGCAGGAGCCCACGGTCCTTAGCTCCACGTCAGAATCCATTTCCCACCTCTGGGAGGAGCAAGGGTTGAACCCATTTCCTCCTCTCACCTGCTTTGGGAAGGGTGGGGGAACTGTCGACAGCTTCGTGGTTTATTACCCACACAGCTATATAGATCCATACCTTCCAAATGCATTCAGCAGTGCTGTGCGCCCGGTGCCAGCTGCTGTTCCTCGGTTTTCTGGCTTCTCTGTCACACAAGCTGTTAGYGATGCTATTTGTCTCCATCCTCCTCTGAAAGGCACATCCCAACGGCACACGATTCCCAACAGCGGCTGTTTCCCCGCCCTCACCCACATGCAGCCTTATCCTCACTAGAACCGAATAACACAATCCCTAGAGGAGCAGGAGGACCTAGCATGAAAATCCTTTCAGAGCAGAGTAGCAGATGCTAAATATTCATGCAGCTATTGGTTCGCAGCACTGCGCTACATATGCAGGAGGTATTTATGCTCCATTGAGTCTCCTGATGAGCATCCCATCCTTAGCTCCTTTGGGTCACCGTGCAGAGGCAGAAGCACCCCAGAACTAAGCAGTGCTGATGCAAACATCAGCAGTATCCACTGTACTAGAAATACATATGCAAGGCTTCTTCCCACAGCAGGACATGTATTAATCCTTTCTGACCTCTCCACCTACTCACATCCTCATCCTTCTGGGCAGCAGCAAGATGTGAGTTCACCTTGCTACGGGCCCATGGTTGTCCCTTTGCCATGCCCCAGGTGTCTGGCATCCCCCAGCCAGACTGCCTGCTGCTCAGTAATTCCTCCTTGAGCCTGCTGCAAGGATCGCTTCACTGCCTTAAGCTGTACTCTGAGGGACTTGGGAAGCAGCTTAAGCAATGTTGCATGACTCAGTCCTCCCCCTTAGCTCTTCCCCCTTGGAGGAGAAGCGTGAGCCTGCCCACGACCTCCAGCAAGGTCTCTCGCATGGTCCCACAGCGCTTCAGCTCCACTGCAGCAAAGAGCACCACAGAGTTTCTGCCCTCCATGTGATGTTACCTTGCTGGCACCTACAGTTTGCCAAAACTGGGGCTTGCTGAAGCCCCAAATCAGGATTGTCATGCTGCTGCTCCTCCAGGAAACACCTGAGCTGCAAGAAAGTGTTTCCTGAGTTGAGTTCAAGATGTGCACAGCTCTAAGTGGCAAGAGATGCAGCCCCAGCAGGCTGTCCTGCAGCCTGGCCATGTACCTCTCCCTGTTGCCTCGCTCGCACAGTTCCTAGCAGAGCTGTCTCACCTGCACCAACTCTTTTTGCTTTGCGCCAGTCAACCTTCCCTCCCACGTGAGGTTTTGGGCACAGCCACCATGAAGATGTCTTGGAGGCTCAGTGAAGACCTTGCAAAGAGGCTTGGACCACATTTCCAAAGCTGCCATGATTTGCTTTGTAAGAAAATTCCCTCCCACGACTACTATAAGCATTTTGACGGGTAAGGCACTGCCCCACTTTCCCTGCAGGTTGCCCAGTTCTTACTAGGTGGACAGACACAGCAGACCAGCTTTTTGGGGAGAGCCAGACTCATGGAAGGGAGAGGGTTTTGGAAGCCTTTTCTCTCCCTTCTTCCTCCAGGCAAGACGGAGCAATTGTTTCATGCAGCTCGATTTCCTGGGCTGCTTTCACAATCTCTTATCAACCATGGAGACCTGCTATTGCTACATGCCACTCCTCTACCTTACTCTTTGCAGTAATCAGCCTAATTTATCAGCAGCACTCTTGAAAGTGGTACAAGGTGTAGGGTTCCTGCACAGTACAGCCAGAGGCCATAGCCACGACAGGACTGGGAACCTCTGCGGGGCAAGGCCAGGGTCCAGAGATACCTTGCATCTCCCTGTAAAACCCCAACAGCACATGCTGCAAAGGTAGCCTTTCAAAGCCTCCGAGAGGGAGCCATTTATTATGCCACTTCCCCCTTAAAACAGTCTCCACTGTCCTGCATCCCCAAGCACCAATATCCAGTGGTTTTTCTAACCCAATTTATCATTGGGTTGTTTCACCCAAGTCAGCAGATGCCCCTCTGCTCAGGCTACTGACGGATCGATTTACATTGAGGCCTCAGAGATGCCGCTTGCCAGCTCTCAAGAGTTTCAATTCCCCTCCTGTCCCAGCGAGATGTGAGAAAGGGGAGGGCAAAGCCCAGAGGAATAGCAAGTGACAGGGGCAGCCAAGCACCCTGCAACTGGCTGCTGGTCTGGCTGAAGGGCTCTAAGGGGTGCAAGGACAGCACCCGTGAGCTCTACACATTCCTTGGAGCAGCCTGCATTCACTCACTCTGATCCCAGCAGTGCAGAGTGAGACGATGGCTGTAAAGACCAGACTCTGGGTCTGAGACCAGACTCTGGGTCTGAAACCAGAGGCAGATCACAGCAGGTCAGTGATGCTGGCTTAGAGGGGCATGTGGAACCTCACAAGTGGCACCGAGTCAGTCTTGCATGTGCAACTCCTTCCCAGCAATTTCTGGTGCACAGGGGCGAAGGCTGCAAAGGGAGGCAGCAGCACAAAGCTGTCAGGAGAGCTGTATTGTATGCAGCACATCTATTTCCCATTCCTGTCCATGCTGCTTGACCATTTTTCCTTCAAACAGGCACCTTCTGCTTCTGCCYAGTCTGTGCTGGAAGCTGGAGAAGCACAGGCCTCCCACCACACCTGGGAACTTGCAATAATCGTTTATAGACACACTCCCCCACTTCAGAGGTGGAGTTGTGTGCTGGACTCTGCTTGAAAAACAACAGGTAATCATGCACATACAGCAGACAGTACAATGTGCCCTGAGCAGTGACCTACAGCTTTGTTGCTGAAGGTACCTGCCCTTCTTCAGCCACCTGCACACTTTGATCTTTGTGTGATGCTGCTCGTGTTTGGTACCGCAACATCTGGCCTCCAGCTCTTCCCATCTGCAGCAGCTTGTGCTCGAGCTGGATCCCTGCTGTAACGACGATGCTCCCCATTTTGAGCTGTGGGGCAGGAGGTATGCCCCTCCACCCCACGGCTTCCCAAGTCCCAATCCAGCCCTTGCAGCGATCCCAGCTTCAGTTGAGGCCCCATGCCACATTCAATGGGAAATGGAGGTTAAGGTCTTCTTACTTCTCACTCTCAAGAGTGAGGCTCATGGTGAAGCATTTCAGTGAGATTAAGGCTGATTTTGGCTGCATCCTTCTTCCACTCTGGAAGGGGAAAGGTGCTCAGTGAGACCCAGGGGAATCAGCAAACTCCCCATCTGTCACTACATGGAAAACCTGACAGGGGGGTACTGGGATTTAACCACCTGGACAAATAACAAGGACATTTAGCACTTTCTCCCCTTCCCTTTGAGAGAAGGRCACAGCAATGTGGGAGGCATTTCTGAGGAGGAAAGTACCTGGGGGTCACAACCTAGATGTTTTCACACTCAGGGTCCTTAATGGATTTCTTCCCACCCCAGTCATCCTCCTGTACATGCAGTTGGTCCAAGCTCTATTTTCTCAACCCACAAGAGTGTTCGTTGAATTCTCAATTAGATACAAAACCTCTTAAGGAGTGAGACAAAGCTCCCAGAACTGGTTTTATGGCATCCAAGACACAAAGCCCTCCTCAAATACACTCTCCTGTGCATTCTAGTTATCCAAGTGCATTTTCAAACCAAAGCTGCAGCTGTGAGAGGTGACCTGGAGAGAAGACTGGCCTCATACCCCACTTTGCTGCTCTGCTTGGAGAAGACCTTCAAGGAAACCAAATGGAAATTTCTATTTGTTTTCCCCCTTCCATGACAAAAAGCTGCTAACTGTTGGGGAGGTGGCTATGCGGAGGGGCAGGATACCACATGGGTGGGAGAGATTTCATTGTCCTTACAAGGGGTAAAAGAACCAGTATTAATAGGGTCTCTCAGCTTAGTCTCCTTGTTTAAGGGACAAAACACTCACCTCCAAATGAGAATAGCAACAGGAAAGCAGCAGTAAGGGATGAAAGTTAAAGCAGCATTATTGGAAAGACTGGGACAGATCCATGCTAGAATTGCCACCTATCAGCAAAATCCGATGAGATAAAGAGCTTTAGTTATGCATTGTCGTGGTGTATTAAATAAAGGTGTCTGCCCTCAAGCCCTCATTCCTCAAGCCCTTCACCCTGCTCCCCTTGGGAGGGGTAGGTATGCATCATTAGAATGGCACACCAGCCTCAGACCCAATGGGTCACGCTACTCAGAGTTGGCAAGCTCAGCATAGTATAAGCAAACACTGTTGAGATGCATCAGAGTGACAGTTAAGGTCCTTGCCCTTTCCATTAGCTTTATTTTAATTTGAAGCCGCACTGTTCATTACTTCCATTATATCCAGTCTCAGCTGGCTAGCACGATGCTTTATATCGCTGACGACTTTGGGCAAGAGCCTGATGCTCTAGTCTCTGAGGTCCCAGCTGCATGCGTGTCATGGCAACAAACTGGCCAGCAGTGACACCTGGGCACTGGTTTTTGCATGTGCAAATGTCACGGGTCTGCCAGGACACTGCTCCACTCCTCCACCGCACGAAACCATACTCACCTCCGTAGCAGGAGGCGGCTGTGGGTCTGGGCAGACTCGGGGATAGTCCACACTATTCCCATTCCCTTGCCACAGAAGTGCTTTAATTTACTTAGGGATGGAGCCAATGTGATGTGGCTAGTCAGGAGTCAAGTCAGTTTGCTAGCAGAGAAGCTTCCAAGCATCAGCTCAGCTTCTGGAAGCTTATAGAACCATGACATTAGCCTACAAGTAGCCCAAGGCCAGAGGCTTCAGATGCTGGAAAGCAGCCACTGGCTACAGGAATGAGCTAGAGAAGCTGGAGTATCACTGATTGGCCTGGAGTCCTTGGGCTCAGAGCTCTTCCAGTGGCATATCTGCCTAACTTCTCAAAGTTTCTGGAAAACTTCAGAGGAACTACTTGGATCGGGAGCAATATGATCCTCAGCCCCTACCATAATGTCGAGGTTCTCTCCCCAACACTCCTCATCAAAGAGATGCTGGGAGAGAGCTGGAAACTTAGATATTTTTCAGCTGGTTCTCTCCATGCATTTAAGCACCTGCTCCCATCTCTCCCAGCCCTTCTCCCAGGAAGACAGCCTGGGCAGGGCTGGCCAGGCAGTCCCTGGGCTGCTCAGGATTGCAAAGAAATAACTGCAGTGGGCACGAGCCAAACCAGGAGCCTCCTCTCACTAGCTACATGTGATCTGCTTATCTGAAGGGTCATTTTCCACGTGGTTCAGTGCTGGAAAGCCCTTTCAAAAAGGGAATTTGGAAGCCCTACCTCAAGCTAAGAAGCTGCTAGAGAGAACAAACACACAGCACTGCACAATAAGGAAGAAGATCTTCTGCTATCCTTTGATATAAAGGAGGAAGTCTTGAAATATAATCTTTCCTTGGTAAAAAAATGCTAGTCTGCAGCTCCTGCCATTTCTAGTCCATATATTTACAAAGATCCTTGAACAGAGACAGAACAATTTGCTGGGATGAACATTCACGAAACCAAAGCAGCAGGTTTCCTCGCAGAAGGCACATTAACATGCCCCCCACATCAACCAAAGGCCATTGCCTTGGACTTCCACTCAGGTGGGGACCCAAAGGAGCCTAATAAATGCAAGAGGATTGCTAGCCTACAGAGTCAGGACAAAGCAGCAGCCAGTGGAGAATAAAGCAGGGAGCAAGAAGAGGCCTCTTCAGCATGACAAGGATCTTCAATTGCTGCAAGCGTGGCTCAGCCATTGAAGTGTCCACACAAGCCAAGTGCAGAGAGCTTATCTGCATCTTGGAGCCTTGCCAGCCAGGAAAATCCTGATCTCACTGCCTTCTGCAGCAAACCATTAGTGCTGGGAGAGTTCAGCTACCCATCACATACAGCATTTCCCTTTCATCATGGGATGGTAAAGCTGGACACAGCTGGGCAGGGCACCTGGGCTGTGAGACCTGCAGGGGTGTGGAGCAGTGGTGCAGAACCCTGTGGAACATTTCCCCCCGACACTCAGAAGAGACCGAAGTTTAAGTCCTAAAGCCAATGAACGAGAGAAGAAAGGATCCTCATTGCAGAGGGGTTCTCTGCCCCAGCTCAGCTCCACTGGAGAGATCCTGCTTTTCTATCAGAACAGAAACAGAGAAGAGCCTTTGACAAGTCCTACCCAAACCCCTAAGCCAATCTGGAGTCCTACCAAACAGGAAAGGCCACAGAGTGCTTAAAATGTAAAACTGGAGTCAAAATAAAAACCAAGATGCTCAGCCCCAGGTTTCTGTATTGTGCCAATACAGCTGCAGGGACACGCAGACGTTGAGGTGGTGAGGACTGCCCGGCAGACCCTGGGTTCATGCTGCAGGTTTACCCATGGTGTTTTGGAGCAAGAGCACTGGTCCCATGTTTGGACCTGCTGGTGGGGTGTGCAGTTGTCCCAAGCAAGCCTAGAGCCATACTGACCGCCCAGTGCTGCAGGAGGCTGGGGAGGTAGGAGAGCCATTGAAGCTCCTCAGAGAGAAGGCTGAGAGCTGTGTTTTGAACAGAACAGAGCTAAACAGGGAATTTTAAGATCAATGCATGTGTCTGCTGAGAACGGGCTTGAAAAACAACCTGTTTTAGTAAAACCTGCAGTAACTTTTGGGGGGAGATCAGTTATACTGAAGTAGTTGACAATTAAAGAGCATTCTCAAGCAACTATTTTTCATCAAGATTACTTTTCAGACTCTCAATTCAGGCACATAAAATACATGCTCATCAATAAGGTTACATATTACCTTGTAAACTACATATACAGATTCCTTCCCCATCCCACCAATACTGTAAAGTACAGACCCCCCAGCCACTAAAGTAGAAAGCACTAAAACAGCTTCTGAAATCACACAGATAACAAGGAAAATCCTAGCAGYCAGTGTTAAAAGGTTTTGTGTTGCAGTAAACTATGTATTTTTGTTTTGGTTTAATATTAATGTATTTATATATTGTTAGTGCAATTTGTTGAAGCTGTTTCCTTGCTTGCAAAAGCCTGGGTTTAGCAAATATTGCCTGGTTAACTATGTTGTTACTTAGCAACCCTAATTGGATTTCAAATTGGAGATTTTGTTTTGGAAATATTACCGGTATGACTTAGCACTGTGAAATAAGTTCCTACCTTCATCATGCAGATAAACCCAATCAGCATTCCTCAATTCACAGGGGTTTAATCTTGTTTACACACTTCTAAGACAAGAACTGACACCTTCCCTCCTCCCCCAGCCACGACCTGCAGTCTTTCACCAGTAGCTAGAAATCCAAGACCAGCACAAACTCCTGCTGCAGACACCAGCTCAAGTGGCCTCCACAGCAGCCCCATGGTAACAATGGCCCTGTCCCCAGACAGGGTAGCAGTCCTGCAAGCTTGGCACATCCCAGCTCAGCTGCTGGGCACATCAGAGGCAGCTCCAGACCAGACAAACAGAGCTTAAATGTAGCTGCTGGGCCATTGGCAGAGGGTGTGTGGGTAGAGATCCCAGCTGAGGATGGTCAGAGCAATGAAGGTGCACCCAGGGCCCTGGCACCATGGCTGCTTTGCTGGTCCCCTGCCTGCCTGCTACAGTCCACCAGCCACTCCACACCCATCAAGATGGCCAAGACAGGCAAGGAGACCTTCTGATGTAGCCCACTAAAGGACATTAGCTCCAGCAGCCTGGGACCTCTGACCAGGACTCAGTTCTGGAGGGTCTGTAATTTGGGTGCACCAGGATGACCCATCCCTCCAGATGAAGACCTCCTCCAGCTGAGCCCAATGGCAGAAGGCGCACGGCACACAGTGAGGAACCATGCTGGCATTAGTTGGAGGCAAGGACAGGCTGACCAGGACTTGGCCCAGGCATGTGCACATTCCTGCTATGCTGCTGTCTGGCCCATCGGTATTTGAGATGAGGCTGGGGAGAAGGAACGAGCGTGCTGAATTAAGTGCTGTGCTGCATCCCATCAGCCCAATGCATCTGCTGCTGGAGGTACCGGCCTGCGAGATGAAGCTTGCAGGGGTCTGGAAGATGGGGTGGGCTTTCTTTTCCACAGTCTTCCTCTCCCCTTTCACCGTGTTCTTCTGAGGCAGTGGGGGCAGGAGGACCCTCGCAGCCTGGCACCTCAGTGGCTTGATTTATGGGGTGAGCAAGAGGCAGACTGAGCAGCAGATAAATCCCCCCTTTCCCCTGGAGTCAGGATAGGCAATGCCATGACCGAGGGATGCCCAAAGGTGCTGTCCATCTACCTGCAGCTCAAAGCCTCCAAGTAGATGGGGAACCGCCGCACAAGCCTAGCGAGCAAACTGCAGTGTGCTCTCCAGCAAAGTTTTCCACGTCTGTGGAGCTTTATTTCTGGTGTGAGTGGAAGGCTGATGTTATGCCATTTAGCGATACTAAACGGGTAAGCCAAGCATTAAGCCAATTACAGCCTACAAATCATTGCACAGCAGCGCAACCCTCTGACTTCAGCCATGGGCCAGTGACTGCAGGGAACGGCAGGGAATGAGCATTGATTGGTGCCTGGGGCCCCGCGAGAGCCCCACCGCCCCCTGTCGCTGCCCGCTCAATAGTGGGGAGCACTCCCGGTCCTCCTGCCTGCCTGCACCTCAGCCCCAGCTATGGCACTGCAATCCACAGAAGAGCCACGAAAGGTTGGCAAAGACCACGGGAGGCACAAAAGAGAGTTGGGTCCTACAGGAACCAGGCATTTTGGGTTGTGTTGCATAGGGGTTGTCTACCTGCCGTTGCAGGAGGGGTTCATTCTGGCTGGCTGATTTCTTTRTGAAGCCCTTTATCTCCGCAGAGATGCGACGGGTGAGGGAGCTAAACAATTAAAGAGAGATGCTGACATCCTTGTGCAGCACAGAGAGAGGAGAGGCAATTACAGGGAAGTGTCAGCCTGCAAACTAGGCTTTTTATGCTCTAAAGATGTTAATCTCCATTTTGAGGAGGGATGAAGCAGTATTTTCCCTATGGGAAAGACCCTGAGGGTCTGGGGGTATGGAAGTATGGGGATACGCATGGTCCTCAGTCCCATGCAACGGGACAAGGCCAGTCCCATCATGGCAGAGTGATGCCATGGTCTGAGCACTGGCAGAGCTGCCCCTGTTCAACAGGTCGTGCAAATACAGCCTGCTCAGGTACATACCTCCTTCCTTCCTCCAAACTTATAAAGGGATCCTGGACCAAGACACAAACTTCAGCAACATGGCCAGACTCAATTGTAAGCAGATGGGTTTGACCCTAAACACAACTGGGTTTTCCTAGTAGGGAAAAACTGAGGCGAGTTTTTTGGAGCAAACTGTTTTCCAGCTAAACAAATGCCATCTGAGCCATGCTGAATCCAGTTTCTTTTCGCAATGGCTTGGAGGTTTCCAGTCCCGATGCTAGCCTAAGTTTAGGTTGGCAGATTACGCCTGGGAAATGAGACGCAGACTTTCTAGACTGTGTCCCAAACGAGGAAAGCATTTCACCCCATGGTAACACCCTTGAGACTAACCCAGGAGATGGCAGGACCTTTCTGGTCTTGCTTGGGCTAGTCCTTCACAGTAAAAAGGTCCTCTCCAGGAGTTTCAGTGAGAAACTCGAAAGCAGGGTAAGATCAAATGAAAGGAGAAACAAAATCACGTCCACTGAGCCCTCTTATTTTGAGCCAGGCCAGGAAAATGCCGTGGATAGCTTCTTGGTGTTGGAAGCAAGTCTGGTGGTGACTGCGCCCTAATGAAGGGCTGTTTCCTTCAGGTGGAACTAGACCATGTATTTAGAGGGGAAACGGGCAGGAAAAAGCAGCGTTATTCTGCTGAAAATTTAAATGAAAGTAGATTTATTTTGTCTTTGTTCCAATTCTCAGGAGATGGTGTTGACTTATGTGTTGGAAAACCAAACCCTGCAACCGGCAACTATGAATTGTCTATTAAACCTGCCACCTCCCCCTAAAGCCCTGAAGCAAACAAAAATCTGACGGAAGCTGCTGATTTTTTCTTGGCTCAAACCCCAATCTGTTTGTCAGGTTCCAGATGCATTTTACAGTGGTTGAGGGTTTTTTGTTGTTGCTGGATGATTTTAGCAAACCAAATGTTGAAGAAGAGCAGATCTGAAAGTGAAAACATTTCTCCGATAAAACTCAGGTTTCTACTGAAAATTGTCAGGGAGTTTTCAACCAGGATTAAGCTACAATTATATGGGAACTATTTTCACTGAGAATTAAAGAGTGTGCTGAATAGAAATGTTGTTGTGTTGTGTTTGAACACCTACAACCCAAAGAACATCCTTTATCTTGAAACACACAGTAGTTTTACCTTATACTACTACTTCAAAAACACTGCTCCATTACAGCTGACGCTTTTGTGCTGTATGATATCTGCCAGTCGATCTTCCTTCGCTAAGCCCTTCAGCATACCTAGACAGCTACTATTTTAAGATCTTAAAATTATATGAAAAATAAAACGTTAAGAGAACAAGCAAGGCTCTCTGCATAAATGCTGCCTTTACAACCCTATCAGCATTCAGCTCGGCTTCCAAATGACCCTGATTGGCAACTATGTTCTGTATATTCCCACAATTAAACAACATTTGAACTTGTGTTAATAGCAATAGAACAATTATCTGAAACAGCCATCCACCAAGTAAGCAAGCCGTATCATCAAGAGTCAATCTTGGTGCAAATAAAGACTTACCCTTACAAAGGAAAGGGAGTGAAATCTTCAATATAAGGGATAAAGATTCTTTACTTTACTAGTGGCACCATAAAATCGGCGCGTGAACAATATATTGAATGTCAGAAGCAAATATCTACTGAAATTTAGGCAGCGTTTGGTTGCTTAATTGTAAACCTTACTGACTATTTCCACTGCAAAAAAAAATCTTTAGTATTCTGAGACTGTAAAGAGACGTTTGCCTGGTCCTGGTATCAAAAATATTCTTACAATGTTAGAGCTTTGTGTGGGAAATGCAGAAGTAGCACAACAGACTGTAACAATGTGGGGGGGGAGCAAGGGAAGGCTTTTAAGGGCCTGAATTTATTCTTGCAGCTTAATGAAAGAGACATTCATTATATTTCTGGAAAATTTAGAAATAAATGAGTAGGGGGCTTACTTAATAGGAAATTTCCCCAGGCAGTTTCTCTTTTGTTTCTCACTGAACAAATACATTCCATACTGATGGGAGGGGCAAAAAGAAACTGTTTTCTGTGGGAGGGAAAAAAAAAGCAGAAGCAGCTTCCAGTCTCCCGTGTTTTCCCCATTTTTCCCATCTCCTCTGTGCCAATGACAAGAAAAATGTTTTCCTCTTGAAAAAGGAGGAGCAGACCTGAGTCAGAACCTGGCTCAGAAAAGGACCACAATTTGACCAAATTGCCAAAGCTGTTGTAGGCATGAATCTATTACAGAAATACTAAAAAGAACATTGGAAAACTTTTGATCAGATCTTCTGAATTAGGAAAGTTGTGCTAGCAGAGCGCCCCTGCAGCTCCTTCCAGATGGGAGAGCACGAGCAGGTTTCAGAGGAGCCTGGTGCTGCGTTCACATGGCATCGCTTACCCAACTGAGGTGTCTGCCTCTGGCATGATACAGGAGGGGCTTTTCTTATTACATTTCTCACCTTTTCTTCTAATAAAGCTCATTGTTCATTCCCAGCTGAAAGAAGACATAATAAAAATGATGGCAGGAAATTGAAGGCTAGCTGGGGTTAAGAGAGACAATAACAATACTGCTTTTAGAGGGTAATCTACAATCCTTTGGTAGCTCATGCTAAAGAGGGCTTTGAAATCAGCAAGAGAATTAAAAATATTGAGATCAGCTAAAACATGCCTTTCCTTTGCACATCAAAGAGGATACCCACAGGGACAGATTTGCTGCTATGGAGTAATTGCCAACACTTTTTACTATAAAAATGAAAGCGTTTGGTGCTTCTCCCYGCTTCCTTTAGCACGAACCCACTGTACAGGAGGAAATTACCTTTCTGTGCTCCCTAGAAAAATCTCCACCTAATGCAAACAGCGATGCCAGTTAAAACATGGGGGCTTCGCCTGGATGCCGGGGGAACAGGTCTGCAATCCATTAGCCATGTCAGAGAGCTGAGAGACGACGGGTGGAAAAAGGGAAGGGCGAATCTGCCTCTGAAAACAGCTGACAAGTCTTAAATGCGCTGAGTCCAGCAGCTCAGATTAGCCCAGAGCTAACCCAGGGTTTTTCAGCTGGGTCCAAGCCACCCAGTTGCCCACCACTGGGTTTGCAGTCTGTGCTGGCAGCAAAGTCAGCGATGCCATGCTGCATTAGGTGTCACAGAGCCTCACGTAGCCAGGCACAAAGAAATATAGGGCTGAACCCAAAGAAAATCTGCCTCAAGCACTGCAGTGGGGGATTTAGGTGTGATGGAGCATGAAAAGCATCACAAAATTCACCAGCAGGCTGGGCTGAGTGCCTGGTTCACACTCACTTGGGCTTGGAAGAAACCTTTTAGGGGTTCTTCTGAACTYCCTGAAAGCCAGGCAAGAGAATCTGCACATGCAGGATTGCAACAAGTCTGTGAGAATGATCCGGGGCCTGTCCCTATGCTTGGAATAGAAGCTGTATTAATAAACTGGATAAAATTAAATACAACTCCCCCATAAGCAAACCCTTCCCTCCCTTGCTCCAGAGCAGCCAGTATCTATCTTTTTTCCTTTTTCTTGCTGAAAACCTGTTTTTTCAGCAAAGCCTTGTTGAAAAATAGGCTTTGTTCCAGGGAACAGTTAATTCCCGGGTACGTCCCTGGGAGGAATGGAAGATTCAGGGTGCAGGGCACCTATTTCTGTTGCAAAACTGCAGAATTCCTCCGAATCCTGTGTCAGGAAGCTGGCTGGAAGCACTCGGCTTGGCTGCTCTCCATTAGCCCTTCCCTAATACATGACTTCACCCTCTTGTTTTCTCCTCTTCTTTCCTGTCCTGCTTCTCATCTCCTGCTTTTTGGGTTTGGTGATCAGTCAGCTTTGGGGCCAGCTCCGCTGCACGGCTCCGGCACGGCACGGCGCAGGGCGGCACAGCTGGGTGGGGGTGCACCGAGCCCCCGAATTCAGCACAGCCCGGGCGGCAGGACGCCAGCCAGATGTTGCTGCTGGATGCAGGAATCCGTGTGACTCGGTGGGCCCTAAATGAACCATGCAGCACGTACTTTATCCATATAAAAGAATAGCTGAACGCCAATGCTGTGCACTGATATAAAACAGACAGCCCCTGTGTATTAATTGGAATTCAAGCTCATAAACATACTGCCTCTGCATGGCGCAGCTACCCCGATTCCCTTTGTATCTCTACTTCTTCAAATAACTAAAATTGACTTAAAAAAAGAGCTGTCAGGCCCACGACCGGCAGCACATGGGCTGCGGAGAGACCGCTGCTGCCTGCTCCACACAACAGCTCCGTGCCGAGCCAGCACATTCCCCGCTTGGCCCATCCAGCCCCGATGTGTCTGCGCTGCGGTGGGTTGCGAGGGGAGCAGCGGGTTTGTGTGTGGGCTGAGCGGGGCTGAAGTCTGCCCCGTGCAGCCTTCCCATCTAGGATGGTGACCGCAACTGCTGAAACTTGGTCTCAAAGCATCCAGATGGGGCTTGGGAACCTTGAGCTATGCTCCTCAAGCATGGTGTAGGAGGTAGCAGGGGAGATCCTGCTCGATGAGTCCATGAACAAGAGCTTCATTCCTATTAATGTCTGGCCCATAGTGGTTCAAGGCAGCTTTGCCATGGCAAGGGGTGAAGAAGGAACAAGGCTGGACTTGTGGTAGGCTCCTTTTGGATGTGCTCATGCTGCCCCCATGGCCAAGCATCTCTGCCAAGGGAAGAGATGCAAACTGATGTCTCAGTTTGCTCCAGAGCAAAGACAAAGTCCCCGCTTTGAGCCAGGAGTGAGCCCAACCAGGACTGCACCTTTCAGGGCCATGCTCACCCTGCAAAGCCCCTCGAGAAAGCATGAAGGAGTCAAGTGGACACGTCAATGCACCTGGCTTATTCTCAGCCCTTGGAGGAGATACGGCCAAGTTCTGTTTCTTCACCGAGTCCTTCTGCTCTCCCCGTTTTAGCTGTCCTCCCCCTCCATCCCGTGCATGCAGAGCACTGCTGCCACTTCTGTTTTACTGTCCCCAGAGACTGCTCTGCACCAATTCTGCAGCCATCACGGATGGAGACGCTAATTAAATTGTTCGAAAATCCAATAAAAATGCTTTATGAGAGTGTCTGTCATTGGCAAAGGTTTAGGGAAGGAAATTAGGCTCCTCCAAAAGAAAAAAAAAGTCCTTCCTCCCTCATTAGACCCTTCATGTCTTTCATTGTAAACGGTTTCGGGGTGCTGCAAATTGCAACTGGTCCAGTGAGACCAGTTTGCCAGTGCAGGGCTGATGGAGAGGGCAAGGGACTTTTTTGGTGAGTGCTCAAGTGCCTTCCCCTCTCCCCGCTCTGAATGACAACACTGTCTCAGGCACAAGCTGGGATGGACAAACCAGACCAGTTTATAGATTTTCTCATTCCCCAGCCAGTGCCAGAGAGTATCAGTAATGCAACCAATTAAGAGGATTAAAAGCTATATATATATACACATTTTTTTTATGACAGCAACACTCCCAGGTCCTGTGGCTGTGATCAAGGTCCCATGCTGTCCTTGTCCCAGACAACTCAGGGACTGATTCATAAAGGGGATTATCGCTCCGCACCGCTCCCCCAGCTCTCAGCGATGTATGTGGCATGGCAAAAGAAGCCAAGGTCTCCCATAGGTGTTCACAACCACAGGGCTGCTATGTTCTACCTCATTTTCTACCTTCTGTGCCCCAAAGGACATGCAATTATTTACACAAAGTGAAAGAGCGTCTCTGACGACGTCCGTCACCAGCGCATGCTCAGGCTCTGGACCTTGGCATTTGCTAAAAATGCTTGCAAATGAAATTACCTATTGCTTGGCTGGCTTGGGAGGGGGGATTTCTGGGCCATGCTGGGAAGATTTAAGAAAAACAAGTATCACGAGGCTTATGATGTAAATACTACAACCAGGCCAAATGCTCTTTAATTTCTCTTAATTATGCAAATAGGAAAGAGAAGAAACTGTCAGGGAGCACATTTTCCACCCAGAACAGGGAGCACTTGTGCAGAAGCATCTGTGAGCACAAAACCCATTTGCAGCGTGGAGGCAAAAAGCATCAATCCATACCTACAAGGCACGCTACACCCAGTGGAGGTTTCCGCCCCACAGTTCGCCACTCATGCCGATGAAATGACATCCCCAGAGGTGAAATGCCCAAGAATGAGCCAGGGCCTCTGATGGCCCCTGTTGATTCAGCTCACATGGGGCCGACAGCTGAGCGCCGAGCAGAGGGGTCTCCGCGCTGCCCCAGCCCCGGCCGCCCACCCAGGGCATCGGTCACCTCATCCAGGTAGAAGATGGGAGCCTGACTGCGGGAAGAGAAAGAGACTCTCTGGGAAGACGCACTTCATCTAAAAGAGGTTTCAGCTTGCTCTCTGCGGGAATTTGGATGTGGGGTCACCCCTTTGAATCTTCTGGGAAAAGCTGCTAAAATCAGGCTGACTGCTGAAGCCCTTTTGTTCAGCGAATCCCCTGCTAGGAGGGACTCTTTTATTTCAAAGATTCAGCAATTTGGATTGGTTTAACCTTTTCTAGGTTTCCTTTGCACAATAGCACAGATGAGCTCTAAAGCCTCTTCAAGAGCACAGGTTGAAACAGGAGAATGGGGGGGGAGGGAGAAGAAACCACATAAAGTCAAAGGAGATGATGCTGTCATTTCCAGACATGATTTGCTTGCCAAACCCCCCTGATACCTTCTGCTCAGGCAGAGCAGAGATGGCTTTTCTGTGAGAAGCAGATACTGAACAAAGGCAGCTGCAATGGGCTCTGCCACAGCTCATGGGGCCACAGCAGCCCAATGGGGCCACCCAAAGCCACGCCATATGAGAGCTGGGGACCAAGCAACACTGGAGATGGGAAAACAGGCAACACGAGACCAACAAACCCCACTTGGGTATAAGAAGGAAAAAAACCCAAACCCCAGCCCTCCATCAGATGGGGTGGCACGGCGTCTGCTGTGGTGTCCCACCACCCTGCTGACATCTTGACACCCCCTCTTACAGAGGCAATTCTCAGCCTGCGGTGGGGCTGAGGCCTGTCTTCGTCTCAGGGCCGTGTGGGTGCACGCGCCACCAGGTTCGGTGCCTTCACCCAAGGAGCTGAACCACACTCCAGCCCCCCTGGGTGGAGCATAAGGCTGGAAATACCCYGAATAGCAGGGGAGAGGTGATTTCTTAGTGGAGCAGGGCAGCGTTTCTTTGATGTTAAAACAACAAAGGCGGGTGCGCAGAAAGAAAGGTATTCTAAATGCTGGCGAACAGCAGGCTGCATTTCAAAAGCAACATCAATAGCTTTGAAAATCAATCTCTCCCAAGGCAGCAAACTGCTCTTCCTGGGCTTCTCCAGTGCCCCGAGTCCTGCTCCCCCACTTTCAAAGTTTCTGGAGCTGGGCCTCTTTTAAACACAATCTTTGGGAAGCTGTTTCTCCCCAGGCTGGATGCAGCGCCCGCTCCCTGGCTCCCTGCAGCAGGGCTGGGAGCAGGGCCGGAGGATTGGGCTGCTCTTGCATGTGAGCTGGTCTGACGCCTGCTTAGCAAAGGCAGGAGAAAGTGCAAGAATTATTCCCAGGTCACGTCCCCCTCTCGGCCCCAAGGTGCACGGGGAAACCTGCTAAAAGCAATTGTTTACAGAGCAGTTGGCGAGCGTGCTCCTAACATGGATGTAAGCAGGATTCTCTGCAGAGGAAAAGAAGGGGACCAAGGCCTGGGGAGGGAGGAGGGAGGAGACCCCCGGCACCACCCAGGACCGGGGAGGGGGCGTGGGTCGGCACACGGCCACTGCCTCCACTGCACGGTGTAAAAGCCCGGCTCTCCCGAGCATCGCAGCAGGATTATTTCATTTTCTGGATTTCCATAATCAGGAAAGCCACAGCTTTTGTGTTTGCATGTTTTTTAACAAAAAGCTACAATTCTGCATTCTCAGGACTCCTGGAGCTGGGGCTTAGGAACAAGCAGTGAATGCTTTTACTACCTAAACATTTGTTAGCGCGCGCTCACATCACATCTTTCAGATTCATGTTAATGGAATTGTTTATTTTGGAACAGTTCCTTGAAAGAAAAAAAAAAAAGAGTTGTTTTCGTGTCAATGTTTTCTAAGCAAAATATTTTGAGTGTTTTGATTTGTTTTATTTGCAATACTCATTTGTGCGATCTTTTAAAATCAGACACAATTAACACAAACAGTAGGAAGATTTCGCAGTTGTTTCTTGCGATCATGAAATGCTTCCGTTTTACTTCTTCATCTGCTAAACATTAAAACATCAAAATAATCTGCCCCTACCTCCATTGCATGTTTTCTTTTAAAAAATCGCCAGCAAGCTTAAAAAAGCCGTGTGGAGCTGCCCAGCTCAGCCCCAGGGACCTCTCCTTGCACCGCTCCCCCCACCCTGCACCCACACCTTTGTGGGGACACTTAGCCAGGTTTACGATCACCCAATTGCATTATGTTTTAGTGGTTTATTATTTTGATTTTCATGCAGAGCAGCCTGTTCCAGCTCCTCATAACAAAGACAATTATGCTAACTTTATTGGATTTGTATTCAGGGCTGATTTGTCAGAATTGTATATTGGTTCTGGGAGATGGAAGGGGAGGAAGAAATGGTGCATTTGCTTTTCATGAGTACAGAAAAAAAAAAAAAAAGATATAAAATTCATCTCTGTTTCACAGTCTCTTCCAGCCATGCCCCTTCTCAGTGCACAGACCCACTGACGCTGCTCGTAACCCTCAAGCCCCGCTGCAGTGCAAACACTCGTGCCTAGCTGTGGCAGCCAGTGACTACACACAATGAAAATGGAATATGAAAGGTTGCAAATTGTCAGTGTTTTTGTCCTGCCAGCTCTTGGGAAGAAGTCAAGCCGCACAGCTGAATACTCACAGCCCTTCTGACGCCGTGCAGCATGTTGGACAAGAGGAGCTGGCCTTCACATCAAAGCTGAGTGCTGCAGCAGTGTTGTGCTGTAGTCACAACTCGGTGTAGACACTGAAAAGGACAGACTACGCCATGCAGGGATGCTGCCAAGATCAAACCCTGACAAAGCTGATTTCTATTTATTGTATCTAATGCAATCGTGGGTAGCAGCCCCCAGCAGGATCACAGCACCTTTGGGCAAGGGGCTGTATAGAAACAGGACCACAGCTGTTTTGAATAACTTGACACTAGAGTCAAGAAAACAGCTCAGGCTGTTTCCTTCCTTCTACAAAGAGGATGCAACATATAAAAGATTCAAGACTTTGTGCGCATTATGCGGTAAAGAGCGGGTGTGAACACAGCAAGGCCACCTCTAAGTACACACTTACAAATAAATAACGTGGGCAGTGAGGAAGGCTGGTCAGGATTTCATACCCACCTATACCCTACCTGGGCTCCCACTGCTGCACTGAAATTCTGTGCCAGAGCTGCTAAACCTCAGCCAGGCACTGCAAAACCATGACCACCCTTCTTCCTGGAGCAGACAGGCTGGTAGCCCACGGTCCCGGAGAGCACACCAGGACTGCTCCTGTCCTCCCGAAAAGGGCTTGGGGGTGGTTTTGCATTGTCTGCCAGAAAGGCTCATCCTTAGAGGTGAGTGATGCTGAAGCCAGGAAAAATGCCAATTGGCAGGGAGATGGGAAAGACTTATCCAAAGAGAAAGGTGGAGGGAAGGGGAAGGAATGATGGGAGAGAACAGTGAACATCTCTAGTAAGTTTTTAAAAAAAAACCACCAGCCAATCTCCAGCTGAGTTGGCCTTCTACAACCCAACCATGGTCCACCATCTGCACAAAGCACTTCTTGAAACACAGTTAATATAACGTATCATCTTGCAGTATCCCACCTCCATCTGTGAAGGAAGACCGCAGTTCTTTGACAAACCCAGGTATTTCCTAACCAATTTTCTGACTTTCACACAAATCCCATGTTGCTTTATTTTAATTTTTACACTCCCAAGGCCCCTATATTCTGTTTGCACATAACCTCGCTGCGCATTTACTGATGCCATCCTGGCAGTCTCCATGGCAACCCAGCCCATCACAAGGCACAATGCTCCCGAGGTCACATCAGCGAAGTGGGAATGGTCACCTGCTAAAGAGGGATGTAGCCGGATCCATCCCCTTTATTAAAATGCTACAAATGACTGTGTATTTTTATGACCATGCTTCTCCTCTGGCTTCTCACGTTCACGAAGCTGAGATTAAAATGTTTTAGCTCTACCTTGGCAGCAAAGCAGCGTGCACATTTTGGATTTCACACCTCTCTGAGGACACCCGAAGGGAAGGGAAGGCGGATGCACATGGCTCCCGCACTCATGCAAACAGTGCTGCCAGCCTGCGGTGCTGGTCCTGGGGAGATGGCATGCGGGGGACAGCAATGCAGGTCCTTTCTCGGGCTCCCTGCCACATGATCCTCATGCAAAAAGTCTTTGCTGGCTTTTCAAAGGCACCTGTGTTCTCAGTTTTTGCAGAAACTTGGTGGGAACTGGGCGTTTGCCTCCCTCTTCTCTTCCAGCATACTGTACATATCAAAGAAAGAAGCAGTTTTAAAAGAAATATGCCATTGGGTTTTCTTTTTTTTTCCTCCTCCTTTACAAGACAGATCTCTTCCACCTGCACTTCGTCCAGATGTTGTGTGCATGACTAAGAAGGAATGTTTTAATTGTCTCCTTGTTATGGGCTCTGTATTTAAAATCACCATGTTAATTTATTCTGCCTTTTGGAGCTTCTTGATGTCTACTAGTAATTGCAAAACATCAATATTTTTTCAGACTGTCCCATGATTCTTACTCCAATTTCAAGCAAGTGTTGTTGGAAGGTATCCTTTTTCATGACTGTTAGGGGGAAAAGCTCATGCCTATAAAAAATGCTGAAGGCTGCAGCAAGAGAAACGATCCACAAAGCCAAATAATGCATGCCAGAACCCGGAAAACTTTCTCCTTGAGCTTCCCTACGTGTTCCTGGCATCACGAACCACTGCAGAGGGCCCGGTTTGCCAGCACGGCACCCCTGCAGCACGGGATGGATGTCACACACTCAGCCAAGGCACATTACCTGTGCCCTGATGCCCTGCCATGCTGTTCCTGTGAGCCTGGTGCTGCTTCTCTCCACGCCCATGCGGGAGCCGGGCCATGTTACAGCCGCTGTCAAACCCAGACATCTTTCCTGGGCAACAAATCCTGCTGAGCAATCAGGATTTGCTGCCTGTGCTTGATAAGTGTGACCTACCGCGCGTGCGCCGAGACAGCCGACAATGCAGCCGGCTGCTTCACCAGAACCTGCAAGCGGAAAGGACAGCCGGGAAGAGAGAAGTGTGTGAGCTCTCACAATAAGCCCTCTCACTGTGCATGATAATCAGTCATAAAAACCAGCTGTAACCCTTCCTGGTTAGACAGTTGTAACTAATCTGGGCTCTTCCTCTTCCCTCTGCAGGAGCTATTCTTCACAGGGCCTTTTTCAGCTCGGTCCCGAAATAAGGCATGTTCAAGCTGCCTCCAGACAAGGATAATTTTTTCCACCATTTGAACTGTCACAGCGAAGCTGAACATAGATGAATTGATCCCTTCAGAGATCACTGGGCCTCTTTTAAGAAGCTTATGTATGCCCTGTGTATTTTCTGCACTTGGTGAAACACCCAGATTGACTCATTTTGCAGTACTTGGACCATGGGTAGCATGAAGACACCACTGAAACCCAGAGGAACTCTAATACTGAGAGATTTCCCACAGAAGATTTACATCCCGCTGGCATATGAATTTTTAGATATTTCCATTATTGCCAAAGCCAGGTAGTGAAATACCACAATTCAGGTGCCAAGCACGTACAAGATAAGCTTAAAAAATGTGATTTTTTAAAAAAATACCAGACTGGGTTCCTCTTGTTTGCTTTCTGGTGCCAGAGCATCCAGACTGCCCATGGACAAGACCTTCTCCAGAACCACAGGCAGCCAAAGCGTTCCTGTGCTTAGCTCAATACACGAAACCTCGAGCTTCGTGGCTGGGCATGCAATGGAGCATGCTTACCAGCGCACAGCTTATGAGACCCCTTGAACAAAGCCAGAGAAGGAAGCAGAGCTGCAGAGATGACGGTGCTAATATGCTTTGCAAGAGCAAGTCAAGAGAGTAATTCTAGGATATGAAACCAGTGTCGACACATTTGTTCCCATCCCACAGCCAAAATAGTTAGTGGAGTGCATGACTCTTCCTAGTTCATGCTCTTGAACTAGTTCCCTTCCCAGCTGGAGCATTAATGGAAAGGAGGCCCAGCAAATATGATTAAATAACAGATTGAAAATTATTTAAGTGCATGCTTTAAGAATGGGTTAAGCGATACAAGTGAGTGATATGAATCATTAAAGGCAGTGGGTGGATCCTGTAGTGGGAATAAGAATTGAGGCTCTGCAGCCCACAGGCGTGGGGGCTGAATGCCATATATCTGCCCTCCTTCCCCAGAGAGCCAGTCCCGTGGCACCGAAGCCTACGCCATGCTCCCCTGCTGCAAACACTGCTCTGAAATGGGCTTTGCACTCAGTGAGAGCCCCCCCATGCTGCAAAGGCAGAGGCTGAGTGATAACCCATGCTTATTTTACTTTGGTTCTACCAGCTATCAATACCTGAAAACTAAGCTGCTTTCCAGCAGGCCCAGGTGGAGCAGTCTGATTTTTGGGAAAGGACATGGTCTTCAAAGTAATCGGGTTGCTCTAAGAGGCACAGGAAAGCTTCAGTGGTAAAAAGTATCTTCCTTCTCTTTCAGTAAATATATCTTTCTATGGACATGTGTTTAGTGGTGATTTGGGTGTTCTAGTTTATCCCTACATCCCCTGGTGAAAGCCAGGATGTTGCACCACACAATCCCTGCTCCAACAGCTGCTGCTTGAAGCAGGTGACACAAAACATGACATTACACCCAAACCAAAGGACCTGTCTGAAGRACTCTTGTGTACAGGAGACCGACAGGGCTGTGGAAAGCTCGAGGGGGGATGGATACTCCAGTGACACCTTGAAATGGGCTGGGCTGATCTTTAGAATCTCTGCAGATGCAGGAGGGTGAAGCAAGGGGGGTGAAAAAAAGTTTTCCTAGATCTCTGCAAGATTGTATATGCACTTTTTATCTTTTTTGGCCTGGGGCACTGTTCCTCTTCAGTTGGTTCAATACAGTCCCTGTTTCCAGAGGCAATCGCTTCAGCAGCTGAGCAAAGTAGCTGCTGGGGAATTTCTGGGTGCTCTGACTCTGGCATCCTGCTGCGAGTTTCTTCTGTAGAGCTATTTCCAGCTGCTTGCCTGCATTAATGTGAAGGAGCCAACAGTTGGGCTCCACAGTTTATTAAACTTTGCATCTTTTGTGACAAGGTGTGAACCTGTGCTCTACATTAATTTTTCAAAGCTTTTACATGCCAGAGAAATTACCAGCCATTGAGCACTGAACAGTGGGGGAAAGAGCAGGCTTCACATTAGGGATGATCATGTGGTGTTGACCAGACAGATGAGCAAGCAATGTGTGAGGAACCTCTGCATTACAGACCCTAATGAGGTCTGGGACAGGGGACTGTCACCTTGATCATCACATGAGGCGTAATTCAGTACCTGCTTACCCATTCGCCAAGCCAGGTGGGGCTCCAGAGGCTTGTCCTAGTGAGCATGCGGCCCAAGGTGTTCCTTCAACAGCTGCTCGGCAGCTCATTTATTCATCTCCATGCTTCACTCCTGCTCTTCCTTCATGAATCAGCCTGCCTTGCTGACGACAGAAGACTGATGATTGTCATGACCCACAGGTTTGGCGCTCTCCACACAGCTTGGCATTTTGCAAGTGGGTGTTTTAGCAGTGGGACTCCCTGCTCCAGAAGCACAGCTGATTTGCAAGTGGGCGCCAGCCAGATCAAAGTCACTCTGCTATCTCACGCCGGTATGTACAGATCTGTGGGTTGTTCAGCCATCACTCAGAGCCAAACAGCCTGCCTCATCCTGCCCATCACATCCTGTGAATCACGGCCGGCCCAGGACCCAGCCCCACCGCCCCTCACCAGCACCTCCGAAAGGTTATCTGTACCAGAGCCATGCCTGAGGAGAGCAGAGCAAGACTCTGATGAAGGATGAGCAGGTGGAATACTGGAGGCTCACCAGGCAGACGCATGAGCAGTAGGGAGGCAAGGAGAAACAAGGCTTTTCAGAGCAAGCAAGGAGGCACACACAGTGCACATATGAATAAAAGCTGCATCGGAAATGGAAAATGATGTGTGCCGTTCAGGGCTGATAACTGCAATGAAACACCTACAACCTTCCCCTCTGGAGCCCAAGAGCTCACACGGCTTTGGGAGAGGGCTCTGTGTTGGATGCAGCTGGCCAGAGGTGGGTAGAGGACACGCTGCCTCCCTTGGTGTTCAAAGAGAAGGATGGCAAAGCTGGCTGGAGCTGGCCCACGTCACCCCCGGGCTGTGGGACGCACATAGTGCCAAGAGGGTCAGCGGGAATGGCTGAGCGGAGCGCAGATGTTCACCTTCATGTTTTCAAGCTGTGGTAAATTGAAGGATCCTTCTGATTTCCTGGGACTTAGAGCTGAGCTCTCTGTTGGGAAATCCAAGTCCCAGGATCAGTTCATCACCTTCATGCCCGATTTGTTGCTCTCCTCATTTCTCTGGTACAGGCCAAGCAACAGCATGGAAATGCCACTGTTTTATCAACAAAACCCAGAGCTAGCAAGACATGTCCTTTGATGAAGCAGTAACTCAGCTGTGGCTTGGAGGAGGAGGACCTCCGTAGGGTCTGTAACATGCTCTCAAGATGTAAAAGCCAGGCGCCGTATAAACATCACGTGTTTGTGGGGTATTTTCTTTTACACGATGAGAGCTACTCGGGCTGGCTCAGCACAATCCCAAGGAACGCATCAGCCTTGAGCAACCAGGGCAGGCTGGGGAGCATGGTCTCAAGGTCCTTTCAGTCACGAAGCAGAGACCTTCCCAGCTTCATCTTGCTGCTGGCTCAGCCAAAAGAATCATGCAAGATCCCTGCCATGTCATGGAGGGCTTTCTTCCTGACTTTTCACACACTGGATTAATTTAATTTCATTTTGGCAGTAGCAATAATAGAGCAAAAATCCATTCTGACATATGTTCCACATCTAGCTGTGAGGATTTCAGTTACAATACTTACCATAGGCCTAATGCACTGCTCAGACGTTAGTAGGTACTCAAGACACATAATGCATCCTAGTGACCAAGAAGGGACAAGGGAGGGGGAATGGGAAGCAGTCCATGCTGTACAGTCCTTGTGGCAACAATCTCACCTAGCCTGGTTGTCGAAGAGAGAGCTGTAGCCTCCTTCTACAGTTATTGGAGAGAGATTGGCCTCAGGACCCCTCTGTGGAAGGGCAGGACCATCTTTCGGAGCTGCTTATCTCTGATTATAGAGCCCAGAAAACCAGGTTTGCCTGGAAGTCTAACTTTGAGGAGCCCAAAAGTAGGCGAGATGGATTCATCTTCTATGTAAAGGTCAACCAGATCCTGTAGTGATTTCTCTGGGGATCTGGCACGGGACGTGCTTTATACTGACACTACACTGACTCCCTTAGTAGCATTTGCAGTGTGAGTCAGGGGATATTTAGACTGATAATTTACACAGTGAGATCTAACAATACCCCTTTCCAACAAAATACCAGCACAAAGAGAGAGGATGGGATGAGACAGGCGGCTTACTGCATCCATTACATTGTGCTAGTCTTCATTTACACAGTGCTTCATCTACCTCCCCTGGGTCTGAATTAACGCCTGAGTCTACAGGCCCTGGTTATGTTCCATTTCTTCAGAGAAGTGTCTACAACTGAGAGCAAAAATGAAAACTGCAGCTTTGGAAGAAATCCTGGAAACACATCCTGGACTCCCTGATGCACCACAAAGCTGCTATGTGCCCAACAAATGACATTCCTCTGCTGTGGGCCACTACAGCCTGTAAGTATCATTAAAAATCTGCAACTCATATAGCATATGGGGACCACACTGACTCTATGCCTTGTACAAGGATTACTGCAAGCACAAGAGGACTTGGACCAGAGGAGATTAGGTTCAATAATCATATCAATTTGGTCACACTGCTTCCGGACATTTTCTTGTGACCCAAAGACTCTTTTGAAAGTCCACATCCCAGTGGACCATATACCTTTCCTTGAGTCTTTGACTTCACGGTACCACCTAGAGATCATTCAGTCTGGTCTTGAGGAAACTATTTGGACTGTAACAGTTTTGCTGATGTTCTGGAATTAAAACTAATGAAATGTCAGCAGGTAACTGCTGGGGCTTCTGCCTATTTCTCTGTAACAAGGCACTTCTGCTTATCAGATGAGGGCATTATGAAAACCTTTACAAAGAAACACTGTTCATTCTATCCTCTTCAGTCTCATTTTGCCCAGTCTCTGCTTATAGTAAGTGCTTTGGCAGCTTTCATTTCTTTGTCAGCCTAATCAGATCCACCGGGAACTAAAAAGGAGGATTAAAGTGAGGTGAGGTGCTGGGGGTTCAGCTTGTCAAGCAACTCCTCACAGGACCTATGGAGAAATCTTCTACAGCCTGATCTTCTAGACATGGGATGAATACAAATCCCAGGAGCTGCTGTTCTTTCAGTGTAACCTCTGAAATGTCCTTCCTCTACAGACCGAGCTCTGAGCAGTGGAAAGGAGAGCGGAGGTTGTGGAGGAAGAAGCAAATCTGAATGTGAATGAAAGGGGTTGGCTGTGCATGTGGAGGATGTGGGGGATTGAGGAATGTAATAGAGGAAGATAAAAAGCGCTGAAAGAGTAATTCTGGCTGTAATGAGAACCTACTTGCTAACTGCGTTCTGCACTACTACAGCAGAAGGTGACTCTGGGGAGCCTCACAGGACAGCCAGTGGGGAGGTCCAGCCCCTGGAAGAGTCAGTGGGAAGAGCTCTGCTGTCTTGGATGAGTATTATGAAGGGGCCATGCTGGCATTGCTGTTTGTACAAAAACCTGGATGGCTCAGGAGCAGTGAGATCTTGTTTGCGGACAGCTATCCCAGCTGGCTGCTTTCAGTAAATATCTCTTGGGACATAGCAGGAAGATGAGAACATGTGAAGGGTGGCCAGGTTTCAGAGAGGTTCTGCTTCCCATAATACCAAAGGCTCAGCAATAAACCTGGGAACAAGTTACTTCACAAACTCTAGAGGTTTGGTCTCTCACAGGCCTCTTGGTGTGATCAGCAAAGATCTCTCTCCTCCACCTCTGGCCACTTGCTCCTGGCTAATGGTGCACAGCCTGTATAGGAACAGATGTGCTAGAAGGAGACAGAGCCTAAAAATAAAGATAATGAAAGCAGTATGTCGCATCCATACTACTGGTTGATAATGAAAGTGTGCGCAGTACTGCTCTCTTGCCTGCAAGGTGGCATGGATCCAGCGGATGTGAGAAATGCTTGGAGGCCTTCCTGGTGGGATACACCCAGACCGTGACAGGAACCTGTGCTTCCCCCACTACATTCACACAAAGACCTGTTCTCTCTCCAGACCTGCTCCATCACCAAAAGCCACTTGAAGGCAAACTGGTCAGATAAGATGGATTCAAGCACCAGCTGTCTGCAAGAGGCTTCCTGCTTCACCACACGACTGCTGTCAACATGGGCCAGTGCTTGGCCAAGAGCAACATCTGGATGAGGCTGATTCAAGCAAAAGTTTGTTGGCAGAGAGAAATGCTTGAAAGAACCTACAGTCACATTTGAGCTCTTCAATCAGTCTCTCAGGAACATGAGGGGACATGAGCAGCCTCTTGGTTTTTACACAGACTCCCTACAGAAAAGCAAATTAGGACAAGGTCTTGCCCCTTATTTTGAAGGTACTCCGTGGCACTGACTTGGGCTATCTAGGACACACACAGCCCACGGTGAGGGCTGTGTGGACAGCCTTGCTTTGTGGCACTATAGGGGGCTCTGCAGGTAGATGAAAGCCTGCCTATGCCGCAAAACAGAATCCAGGAAAAGAGCCTCTCCAGGAAGGCCAGCTCCAAGTGTGAGGAACGTTTCCTCAGCGTGTTTTTTCTAATATGAACACAAACCTGTGTAGGTTTGTAGGCTATGAATAAATAAATGGAAAACAAACCAACAACCTCCCCCCCCCAACTCTCCTGCATTCACTTCTCCTGGGGAATCGGATGAGAAAACAAACCACACAAAGTAGACACTAGTTGAATTGCTCAAGGCACTACCAAAAGGTGTTCAGATAGCAAGATGTTGGGAACACACAGAGACAATTGGATAATGAAATGTACTAGCAAAATAATGAATTCTGCCAGCATTCAAAATCCACTGGGTAAATTACTCACTGGAAGCAGCCTGCCTTGCCCAAAGCTCTTGGGGAAATGAAATATGAGCTCACAGTTGGTTGTTATGGGCCCAGCTCCAGCTAGRAGGTCAACATGCAGCTGCATGGTCCCTCCCTCCTTCAGTCCCGCAGGAAGTTTTGAGCGATGGCAAAAGCTTAGGGAGGAAGAGTAGGAGGACAACAAAGGAAAGAAAAGGACAGTGTGACAAATACCATCTCTTCCTTTCTTTCCATGCAGCTCACCATCCCTCCATGTTTCCATCCATGAAGGTGGGAAGTGCATTTTGCCAGCCACCTCTAAAGAAATGCCTCGGAGCTCAGGCTCATTGGACATGTGCTCTGAGGCTGCCCAAAGGAGCGAGCGCTGCGGGAGGGATCCCTGTGCCCATTGCTTCCTCCTCAGCCCCCTTCCACCACCTCTGCTGCCAGAGGGGTGATTCAACCCCATGGCACGATGCTCTTTGCCAAAAGCAAGCTGCCAGTTACTACAGGACACTCTACCACTAAGGTCGCATAATGCTCCTCCGTTTGTCCATAGCCTGCCAAATTGTAATGACTCATGAAAAAATGTCCGTGCCTACTGCCTGCTTTGGGCTCAAATTTGTTGCTGATAACATTAACAAAAGTGGTGACACTGCATTTTCAATGGATACCAGGAAAACGTTGCCTGTTTTGGAAGAACATGAAGCTTTTGTGCTCTATACTTGAAAATCAACAGAAATTTAGTTCTCTGTGATGAAATTTGCTGTTATCACAAAATCCAATCCAGATTGGATTAAAATACTTGTATTTTTTTATTGCTGCTTTCACACAGTGGTATTTGTGAGAGGTGCCTCCATTTTCAGTCTTTCCACAAGCGATGAGTGTGTGCATGAACCGTGGTAGACCTCTGCAGCCCTAGAGGCCACAGTACCCCCATGAGACACAGACACAGGGGAAGCGACCCAGTTAACTCCTGCTAAAGGGAAAAGTACTGGGAGCCAGCCAGCAGATCCTGAGCTCACCTCTCACAGTGCACCTCAGCCAGAAAAGCTCAAATCCTTGCCACAGGAGGCTAGGAAGTAGCAGTCCCCAAAATGTATATGAAAAGTAAGTGAAAGACTAAATTTCATTCCTAGAGATGGGTAGGAATAGACTACAACCGCCTACTGTGACACAGCAAAGTCAGTCCCTTGGCCACACCACCGCCTAAAACCAGTCTGCCAAACCCACGGTACTGGGTACTAGAAATGGACTATTCAACCATATCCACCATGTTCCTTCAGCACTTCAAGCTGCTGGTGTAGAGGGTACCAGACTCTCCATGTTCAAGTTGGCCTCAGGGTTTTAGCAGGAGAGTTCTGCTGTTGATGTGTTTTCAGCAGTGGGTTCAAACTTACTGACATGAAAATAGTTGCACAGAATAGGATATGATTTCTCTTCCTCTCCTCCCTTCTTCACCTCTCCCAAACTACTTGTATTTCCCAGGAACATGGACTGGAGGAGATCAGCCTGGTTCTCAAGAAAGGCCCTGACTGCCCACAACATAGCAAGCGACCATGCAAGACTTCAAGTTCCACGAGACCACAGACCATCTACACCACTTCTACACCATCTGCCATGAAGCAGCACCCTACAGCAAACTTGACCCCGAGAATGACAAAGCCATCATCCTAACCATGCAGGGAGGGTCACAGGTACTGCAGACATATTGAGGTCCTCTCAATCTAGGAAATACATTCAAAAAAGAAAGCAAAGTTCTCAAAGTGGTGATTGACAAGAAAGCCTTAATCATCTCTCCTGTGCTTACCAAAGACTGCTGTGCAATGCATTAAATGACCATGCTGCTTCTTCCAGACTGCTTTTCCCAATGAAAACAAACTCTAATGTCAAAGACCATGAAAAAAGATCAAAACTTCCCTACTCAAGTCCCTGAACAGCCACTCTTGACCGGCACCTCCTCCGCCACCCCTGAGAAGAAAAGGTGTTGAGTCTTAGTCAGAGCCAACAGCATCGGTGGATCTGTTACAGCTACATTCTCTGTATGCTTAATATACCAATATTAATAAGGTCCCTTCTCTAGCTCCCAGAAGCCTTCTTCATGCCTCGCTGACTTGTATCAGAGAGTGAGAGCTTCACCAAGAACAGCTGCACTAAGTTTGACAGAACTGGTTTGGCAAATGTCCTTTTCCTTTGCCTGCTAACAACGTGTCCCCACCGGTGAATGCAGCATGCTCCATTTCAGTCCTTTTCCATCCCCATCACTAATGAAGCTGATGGAAAGCAAGGAGTAATTGTGTTTGCAGGTGACAGGGTTGGAAGTGCATTGCTGGGAAACACGTACTTGGCAAGAAGTCCCGGTTCGGAGGTGAGGGAGGGCAGCCAATTGCGAAATCCCTGGCAAAAATGTTTGTGTCAAAGCAATGTTGCTCTGCTCAGCCCAGCTGCTGCAGAAAATTCAGGAGGAGTGTGCTTACAGGACAGCAGCATAGTCAGAAAGGGCTGCACAGCACTAGAGAACCTGCCTCCGGGGCATGGCAAAACCTCTTGTGATGGCTTCGTTTCCATCACATTCCCAGGTTTGCTCATGGCTGCYGGAGCCGCACTGCAGAAGATGCTTGTGTAAAATGGGGGCAACCACAGCCTGTCTAGAGATTTGGGGGATGGTCTTAAGAAGTCCACCAGGAAGGTGGATGGGTGGTGGTGCCTGAGACAGACTATTGCTGGGAGAAATACGTGGATTCCAGCTCTGGACTCCAACCCGTAAAATGGAGATGTGTGTTGGTGTTCAACCAAGTCCAGTGTAACGATAAATAAAAGCTCCCAAACTCTGCTCTGGGGTACTGCAATGTTGCAAATGTACCACCTTTATCATGTGATCCAGCCGGGAGTTTGGTCCTGTTTTTATTTCTGGAATATGCTCTTTTCACACAAATACATTACTGGAAGGATACAAATACGTGCCATGGGAGACGCACAGACAGCCATCAGGGATCTTTCCTAACTGGAACTGGGGAGTAGAGGTAGAAGGTGCTCACAAATGTTTAAGTGCATGGAGGAAAACACGTTTACATGCAAAACACCTCTGGATGAAATTCCTCCAGGGCCCAGACCACATAAGAAAGGACACAGCAGTCACTACAGGCTGAGCTGCACTTCCATGTGGGCTTCTGTCTTGGTTTTACCAAATTTCAACAGTGCATGAACATGATGGCATTGCCTGGAGTCAGTGTGCCATTTGGGGCAGAGATTCCCATATGGGACATATAAAGATCAGCCCCTTGGCATGCAGTGTCGAGCAGCACGGTTGAAAGGGAGCGGGGCACGTACCATTCCTTCATTCACTATCTCGCCAAGCTTTGCTCTAAAAAAGTCTTTCCTGGTCATGGAGATATTGTGTGGTTGTGGATTCCCCAGTGCTATGCAGCTTTATTTTCTTAGTTGTTTCTCCCTGCTACTTCCTTCTTCGCATTTGAGTTAATGCCTGGTATTTCATCCATGAACAGGCAGTGGGGACCGAGGCTACATTACTTCTGCTGGCAACTCTTTCTTCCTTCCCTGCATGCCAGTTATTTATCTGTATCATGTCACAAGTTTGGCTGGAGTAAGGGCAGGGACATTGTAACCTCTTCAAGGCAGGGATATTGTCATGTGCTTGCTGTAAAGTGCCATGCACATTCATGCTACCGTAGAAATAATAAATAATAATAGTAAGTCATCAAAGAAGTGCACCTCAGGGAGGAGTCAAATCATACACTGCAGCAAGAAGCTTTCACTTTGGGCATAACTATTACACATGAGCTGGTTATTGCAGAACAATTTCCTTCAAGGGTGTATAGCCTGAACTCTATTAAAATGGATGTTCTGATGGTGACTTATGAATTTAGAAAGCAAGAGCTGCACTCTGCTTCTAGCTAAACAGGATGGAAATCTGGGGTCACTCCACTGGCCTTATTCACACAAGATGATAGCAATTCAAACAGCCAGAGCTGCGAAAATCCATACTGCCAGAAGCCCAAAGGACTCCTCATCTAGTTGCCAGACACCATTTTGCCCTGAATCCTGACGAAATCAGCAGAGATTTGCAAGGATATGAAGGATGGGTAGGCATCAAGTGAAAGAACAAATTTGATTAGTGGGGCAGAGAGGGTAAAATGCAGTGGCACAAGGTCCATTTGCCTCACACCAGATCCATAGATGAGAAAAAGTGAAACAGCCACCTTCTGTCCTATTTAGTTTTCACATATGTTGCACGAGCATACATTAATGAGATTCCAGCAAGCAGACATCCTGAGGAAAAGGCACTCATTTGATCACGAGGCCCGGCTGCTAAACCTGACCTTAGAAAAATGAGGAGTATTTTATTAATTGAGGTCTTCCAAATTTAAAAAAACCCTAACTTTCCAGCAAAGGAGACCTTTGAGCCTTCCATCTGCTTTTGTGAGCCTGCTGGGTGAGGTGCAGCAATTAAAAGCACTCTGAGAAGATGAACAGTGTTTTAAACAGCTGCGGGGAGCTTGGGAGGGTGGAGTGAGAAGGTCTGTGGTAAAAAAAATGGGGGAGAAAAGTCAGCGGCTCTATTCATTAGCAGACGGCTGCTTCTACCCATGAGACTAACACACTTGGGAAAGCAACGCTAAGGAGTGATGCACCTTGCTGAAAAAGGCAGTCTCCTCTCCTGAGCATTGGGATCCTTCTGAGGTAGCTGTTTTTAGCAGTACTGAAAATTAGGTGTTGCAGGTAATGAGCCAGCAAGACACTGTTGTAGGACAGGGAAAGCCCAGCACACAGTGTCCAGAGGCTGTTAAGTGCTAATTGTAATTGTTCTGATTAACTGCTTCCACAAGCAAAGTCTCTGTTGTTAACATGGCCGTTCCTCCCCCTCTGCAGCACCTTGCTCCCCCCTGGTCAGCAGAGCTGGCACCTCTAAAGGCGTTTGGGCCCTTACAGCCCATCATTTCAGAGGAGTTTTGGGGAGATCATCGGAGCTATGTGTCCAAAGCCCACTGGAAATCCAACTCGGAGAGTCCAGCCCCGTTAAGCTCTGCTTTAATAGATCTCTTGTGGGAGACCTGAGCAAGGCTTGATCTCCAGCTAGGTGATGCTGGAGTCTTCTAAACCCCAAGGCATCTTGCAGGACTGAAGGCATTGCTTGGTGTGTTGAGAAGACTACACCTGAGCATCCTAAAGATCTCTTCACAGTAACAAAGTTACGTTCAATGTTTGTAAGAGACAAGAGCAAGGAGGAGCAAATGCATCCTCCCACTATACATACTGCTGGCGATGGACTGCGTGAGCCTGGTCTGTAGGCTACGAGCCCTAGGAACATCCTTTGGAGCACATCTCTCCCTCTTCTAGCTGTACAGATGTGTGCTGATGGGTCAGTGCTCCAGGTGCTGGTGGATTCTGGTGAAGGCAATGCTTGAGGCATTCCGTTTGTCCAGGACACATAGACTGTCTCTGACTGCACCAGGTGGGGAGTCATCTCTGCCTGACCCAGTCCCCACGTGGCTTCATCTTCTCCCCGAGTGACCAGTCTCAGAACCACACCAGGGAAGACAACAGTCCTGTGGAGTCTACCCTCTCCTCAGCTAGTGGAAGGATGTAGCCCTGGCTAAGTTTGCAACACACCTCTGGAAATCCCATGTAAATCCCTCCCTTGATGCTCAAGACTGGCTATTTTCAGGACTGACCACTGCCTCTAGCTACAACTGCTCTCAAAAGAGAATCGGCGCAAATGACCTGTTTTCAGCTAAAGATGTGGAAGGTAAGTGGTAGTGGGGTCTACATGACCTTCAGGACCTGCTTCCCCTCAAGCTTCAGGGCTCATTTCTCTCGGCAGCTCTGGGGAGGAAGCACGCAGTCGGGGCTGCGGGAACACTGGGCACATTACCGGGGAGGAGGCTGGTACGGGCACAGAACAAGGCAGGAGGCAAAATTCAGCTTTCAGTAAAGGCAAATTAACAAAGAAGCTTTTCAAGATCAATAATAAAATGAGAGGGGACAACAAGTCAGCAAAGGCCTGTTCTGGAGCCCAAGGAAGGCAGTGTAAAACCTCCCACCGACTGCAGCAGGCTTTCAGAGACGGTCCTCACAAATTGCATCTGGAGACTTAAATGTTACCAACAAATCCATTGTAAGAAAACGCAGGCATGTCGCAGCGATGTTTATTGGCACAGATAATCCATACCCCTTTCAGAAAAAAATTATAATCCTCTCTCCTCCTTTTCTTATTAGCAGTGTGCAGACTGCCATTTTATAATCCCAAAGCCATAATGGTGCTAGCGGGGCCCCGCACACGCGGTGCCTGCTGCGGCTCAGTGCTGGAGCCCTGTGCAGCCAGCGATAAGTGGATTCCCCCTCATCTCTTCTCAGATGTGTTAAAAGAAGGGGGAAAAAAAAAGGAAAAAAAAAAAGAAAGAAAAAAGGAGGTGAAGGGGAAAGGAAAAACACAGCACAACAACCGAATGAAAAACATTTCATTCTTCTCAGCAGCTGGAAGCAAGGCAGATAAGTGAGCGCTGGCTCCCCTCCAGCGTCGGATTTTCCCCAAACGAGGAGCGTGTGGGATTGGAAGCAGTTTTCCAGCCTGACCTTATGCCACAGCAAAAACTGTGAGGTGGAACGATCCATTTTGAAGGTGATTAATGGCAGCGTGCTCCTGGGGGGAATTCAGCTGTGTCGCGGGCTGTCAGGGGCAATGGAGGGAATGGTATTTACCTTTCAACAAATCTGAGATGATTTACCTACGTTTTCTCTGTTGTTGTTGTTCATAAATGGGTGTCTGGACAGTGACAAGAATCCCAGCCAAATGCACAGGAGAAAAGCTCACAAAACTTTACATGTCTTTGTGGGCTGGAAGGCAGGGGGGCAAGAGCAGGGAGAGTGGTGCCTCTGCAGCCCAGCATCTGGGGTTTGCTTAAAAGCAGCTGGGGGGATCAGCAGAGGATTCCTGCCCTCCCCCAAAGTTATGATTTGCAGCAAAAGGAGAGAGGCCGAAGCTGGGACTTTCTGAAGCTCAGCACTGGGAGGTACTGGTCTCAGCAGGGCTGGCTGAGACTGCAGAAGGCACGTGTGGCTTGGAGGGAAAAGAGGCCACGGAAATGGAGCCAACTCTTTCTCTCATCACACCCCATAAAGTTCAAAATAGTTGAAGTTCTTGCTCAGGGCTGTCTCAGCCCTACCTTGTTGAGGAGATAGTAAACAAAGAGGAAAACAAAGGAAAAAATCCTGTTTCTAGACTGAACCATATGATGTCTTAGGTAAAAGAAAGCCCCCCAAATCTGCATTTCCATTTCCTCTTTCCAACCATTTCCCTTCTTTGCCTCCTCTCCTAACACTTAATATAACCCTTCCAAAGGACTGCTCCCACAGGAGTCACACCAAGGTTCGTACATCCAGCACCGAGGGTCAGTATGACCCACACACATCACCCCTTCCACATGGGTACATCCCTGAGACGGGCATCTGCCTGTCTAAGCACTTCAGTGCCAAGGGCAGGGTCTTCTGCCCTTGAAAGGCTGAAAAGTTTTTTGCCCTACATCCATGACACATAACTCCCACAGAGTCCAAGAAGCCTGCCTAAGCGAAGACACTGGATGTCCAGCAGAAGCATAGATGTGAACATCCAAAGCTCATGCAAGCCTCATGGCAAAACAACCTATTAAACTCCAGCCAAAAGGAACTGCACAATAATACCCCTGTACTACCTCGACGAAGACCCTGAAGTTAGGGTTTAGCCTTGCTTTGCTCTGGGARCTGAGGGCAAGTCCTGGAGCCAAACACAAGGGAGGGAATCTGAAACACGCTGCTGAAGAAGGGAGGCTATGAAAAAGCAAGGAACCATTATCCACAAAGCTTACAAAGCCCGGCCGCTAGCTTGGTTTCTCCCTCACCTCATGCCTTGTTTTGACATAGGCTCCCCTCCACCCAGCAATGAACTGCTCCTGCAGCAAACTTGCTGTCTGCTGTGATTATTTCTGGCCCTTTCACAGTGGTTTGTAGTATTATTTCTCGTATCACTTTGTTGGGATTGCAATTAGAAACAATCTGTCCCTGTAATGGACACTATCATCCCCGGGAGGGGTGTGCAAACAGCTTTTTCAGTCTCCCTCAGCTCCATGTTGCTCTGTGGCAGGCTCTACTACTGACCCTGGAGACATGCAGGCACAGATGCTTTCCCCTTGCTCAGTCTGCTGAAGGTCAGGCAACAGCGTAGAGTAGCCCAGAGGCTGGAGGGAAAATCAAAGGAGAATGATTGCTGCTCCTGGGAAAGGTGAAAGTCAGGGTCATTTTGCCAATATGTGTGGGAAGGGCAGGGGATTGATTTAAAGAGGGAAAAAGATGGAGGGAGACAAGGAAGATCTTTTTATTCCTTTCACTAAGCTCTGTGGCTGTTTGACAAAGCCAGGCTCCAAAAATGCCGAGGATATCAACCCACAGCAGTTGTTTTTCTCTCTCAGACCTTCTTTAATGTGTATTACGTGCTGCCCAATCACGCAAGAAAACTTCAGATCTTCCCCTTCACTTGCTCTTTCTGGGCAAAGGAAATACAGAAACACCACTATTAGTGACAGCCTTTAAAAAGCCTTTGGATGGAGAGGATGAAGCGATGCGCTGCCTGCCCCAAGAGCTCTCTGCAGCCTGGATGCTCTGCCATGAGCCAATATAGAGACTGATTCCTACTGAAACTATATTTAAGGAAGGAAAATGCTGGTGTTGGAGGAAGACCAACAAGGGTCTCCASGGCTGTCCGGCCACATGGTACCCTGGGGAAGAGACTGGTAAGTGCTGCAGGAACAACACTGTGGGGATAACTATGGGAGAACATTTGTTGGAACGAAAGCAGTTGCTTAGGCTTATCTGTACTGGAGTGTTTCTGTAAATGTCTACACAAGCAAATGTACTTGGCAAACATGAGGATATCCATGAACAGAGATAGCCTCCTGAGTCTGCAGCCTCATAAAGCTGTAGTTAACTTTAAGCATATGCTTAAACCCCAACCGGCTTCAGCAAGAGTGCAGCACATGCYTTAAATTAACTATGTGGTTAAGCACCAAGCTGAAGGAAAATCCACCCCGATCCCCTACATTGGGGAATAAGAGCCCCAAGGTCCATCTGAGACCTTCACTTGGCCCTGAAAGCCCTGGATACAGCAGGAGGAGGCTTCGTGCTGGTGTGCAGGACAGCTGTGGAAGCCATCACTGAAGACCTCTTCCCAGAGCAGTAAGCGGTTTCTTGGGGCCACTCAGGGCGACAGGGGGTGTTGTGGATACCTTGGGCCAGACAGGGCCCATAGGCAGGGATTTTTTTAACTTTCTGGCTTTGGCCTAAAAATGTAGGTTTGACACAGAAACTCTTGATTTTGATGTGAAGGTTTCCCAAAGCCCGAATGACAAAGATGAGGGAGAGGCAGACTGAGGAACGCTGGAGGGATAATGTGAAAGCCAGACTCCAACCTGTGATGAATCACTGCCTGAAGCATGGGAAGACGCCGTCACTTCTCTCAGCCTCATCTACTGGGGCTCTTCTGCCTTCTCCACATGATTAAATGTGGGGGGCAGGGGGGAGGAGGATGAAGAAAGCTCCTGACCCTAGAGATGGGATGTGAGGCCCATCTTCACACACAAGCCCTGGTTCCAAGTTAAACACATCAACTGGAGCCTCCCCATGACTTCTCTAGGCAGCGGGGTTTCCCAGAGGTGCTTTTCCACTTCTTGTTCTATGTAAAAGCTTTTGCAAGACCTGAAAATCCAATGCAGAGGAAATGCCAAAGCCATGGGATATTTTGCAACCCCCAAATCCTATTCCTCACCCAGTCACCCCCATGGTAACCCAGACGGATGCTCAGGAGTAGCTGAGCTGTGCCATGGGCTGCACTCATCCATGGACTACTTCTGCATCACTGTTAGGCTCCAAGCAGCTCTGTGCCCCGGAACATCCACCCCAGGATCTTGCACAAAGTCTCTCTACTCCGATCCAAAATTAATTCAGTAGTGCACACAATGAAACGAAACCTGTCGGTCCAGTTTGGGCCCTGAGGACCGCWGCCTGGCTTGCCGTGCCCCCTGGCTTTTCACTCTCATCATTTCCCCATCTCCTATTCGCACATTTTCCTCTCCTCCAAACCAAAGGAAGAGGTGCAGCTCGGGAAGGAAAGCTGCTACCCAGGGGACRGAGGGGTGTCACTCATTTATAATTCCAGGGGAGGTGACTTTTCGGAGGGAGGAGGAAGTGCAGAGGAGAATGAGAAATCGATGGCAGCAGCTCGATCCCTCCGCTCGTTGGCATGGCGACGCTGCAGAGAGGCGGGTACCCAGCCCAGGAGGGAGCACACCTTTCCAGGCTGCCTTCCAAAATCAGGGTGCAGGGGGGCTGCCCCTTGGAAACAGAGCCCTTTCATTCCCTGAGCTCTTTAATATTCCCCAGGGCCACCTCTGAAGCAGGTTATTGTCTAACGTGTCAGGTAGAAGTCCTTTCCTTCCCCCCTCTCTTTCCACTGGCAGTTCAGCAATCTGTAGATAAAGTTAATATAATGCAGAAGCAGCCGCAGGGAGGGAGGCTGTCGTAAGCCATTACCATTGACTTTGCCAACATGATAATATTGTCCTTCATCAGCAAGAGGATTAGGAGCACGACGCACTGTGCGGTGCTGTGGATTAATGCCTTCACTTTTCAAGGTCAAACATGGATTTTAGTGGGGCTGAGAGTTCATCGGGCTCCTTATCCAGGCGCACAAAGCCAGAGCACCCACTCTGGCAACTAGCAGGGGACAGCATTTGCATAGATCTTTGATGCCTTTATCTGTGCAAGTCGCAAAACTCCCATGCTCCCCCTCTTGCAGCTCCTCCTGGCTTTTAGAGCGTGTGGGAGCACTGGGTGGCACGGAGGGACAAACACAGAGGGCTGGGAAACGGGAAGCATATTTCTGAAGAGGAAAGGAAAATATCTGGACAAAAAAAATTTCCTCTTATGGTTTCAGTTAGCTTGCTGAAACTGAGCAAAACTCTTTAGGGGTTATTTGTGGTTGTATTTTCCAGTTTGTCTAAAAAAATAGCTTGGTTTTCAAAACACAAACATGTGAAGTGGCAGGAAGTTTTCACTTTCTAATTGTTTGTTTAACAGCAAAACTACTGCTGCAGTGAAAATATTTACTCCAACTACTTCTGTTTGGTTGAAAAAGACAAAGTGCTTTCAAAAAGAAGAAAACTAGGAAGGGTATAAACAAGGCATGCAAGCAAGTAAATGAAGCTTTCCTGCTGAAGCTACAAAACAGCTCTGGGCACCAAGTTACTGTTGCAGGAACTTCCCATTGCTCATAGCCACATCGCATAATCCTATTCCGTCCTGTGTTCTGAAAACTTACTTGTACACAGAGAGAAAGTCTGATCCATCAGAGTAGGGACTTAAACAGTGGGCACTAGCATCCAACAGGAAAGCATGAACAAGCTATTAAAAAAAAGTTTTGTGACATTTATGAATTTAACATAGACTTTGATGACTGCGCACAGACTGTTCACACAGGGGTTTTTACATCAGGTTGATAGTGGGCACGGTTCTTCTCCTAAAGCGTTAAAGGAAAATAATTTAACCTGATATATTAACCAGTAATTCTATTTTACCATCACTGCACTGAAGGATAAATGAAGCCTTGTTCCCATTCCTGGAGGACAGAATTTAGACAGACACAAATAAACACATCTCTCCCTTACCCTCCATAATGTTATTATGGGATAGAAGTAAAGACGAAGTAAAGGACAAATGAACACTTAAAAATGGAACCTGTCAACATTGTACCTCTTGCTAATGAAGTTCTGTCTCCCATCCTCTGCCATTCCCCTTGAAGAGCTGACCAAAAAGGGGGGCTGGAGCTGTAAGGATGCTAACCTTAAAATATGATTACATCTAGAAACTTTGACCTCTGTTTAAAGTTGTCTAAAGGATTTTTTGCAGAATATAAGGGTGCATTTTTTCCCAAATCTGCCCCAAATCTCACCCTAAACCTTTTCCAGTCTTTTTTTTTTTTTTCTTCACCATGAAGACTGTTGTATTTTGTTAGACCGATTCCAGGACTTTTTCCTGACTGAGGGGGGAAAGAAAGAACATAAGCTAGATTTATTGGCTGTTGGGTGGGATTTATATTCAAATTGCTCTTTCTACCTGTGGTACCCACACAATTCCCATTGCAGGCGTGCCTAGATACTGCACAGTCTTTAACGCGTTTCTGGTACAACACCCATGTGTGATGGGTGAGCGCTACAAACCCTTTCCCTGCAATGTGAGACCTGAAGCACACTGTGTGGTTTTCTTCCAAATCCTCAGCAACTTCTGGAGCCAAAGGGCCATTTTCACACRCAGCTCTGAGGCTCATATTTCAATTAAACTGACCTTGACTCATTAAGGACTCTTTCTTCTTTCTCCCCCTACCCACAGGCATGCAAACACCCTCAGAGGAACTCAAGTGGAGTTTAGGAGCACCCCAGGCATGTCCAAAAGGACCTTGGGGCTGGCCAACTCCGTGGCCGCCTCCTGCCTATGCCTGCCTGCATCCCTTCACCTCCCTCGAAGCAATTCTCTACGCAAACTCTGGTGAAGAGGAAGAGCACCCACAATTCACATCTCTGTCTTCTTCATGGGGAAAGGGCAGATGCAGATTTGGTGCCTTTCTCAGACTGAACTATGTCTTCTGCCTCCGCTGAGGATGCCCAAACACCTATGCTTTTTGGAGGAARCTGTTGGAGAAGAGAGGGATCATAGCTCAGGCTTCTGGCTCAAGCTAGGCAAGCATACAGTGAAAAAGTCAAGATACTTAGAGGAGGGAGAAGGAAAAGTTTCTGCATCAGGAGAGTGTGGCTCCCTAGCTTAGTTGTTGGGAGTGCTCACAAGAAGAAGTTCAAACTCTGTTTCTAAACTGGATAACAAGTATTTTACAAAACAGCCATGGCATAAACCAAAGGAACAATCCCTAGAGTAGGTAATTACAGCCCAGGACCTCTCCTCTCCCAGCACCAACTCACAGACCATCCTTCACCTCACTACCTACAGGCAGTTGCACTCCCATCCAAAAAGGACAGAGAGTACCCTGCAGCTGGCTCTGTCTGCATGCTAAGGCACTCACTAGCACAGAAAGCCCTTCCAGACTCCGCATGCTTACAAGAACAAAAGTTCCTCTCTGTACATTTGTGCAAATAAAAAATATTTGCACGGACATGGTTGGATTGAATCCTGAGTTGGAACTGGCAACCGTTTGTGAATGCTTTATTTACACTGCTCAGCTGAGTGTAACCATGACTCACTGAGCATTGCAACACATCTTAGCAACACCAGCAAACATTGAGAGTTTACATCTTCTTTGACTTTTGACTTACACTTGGAAAGAGTGTTATTTTTACAGAATGACTTATATATGGCTGATGTATCTAAGCAGCAGTAGTAATAATAATGACGATGATGATGATGTCTTCATTTTATATAACTCTATCCATCCAAACATTTCCATGCACTTAACAGATCTTTTTCTATATAGGAATCACTTCCACTACTATATAGGTAACTATTAGAGATATGAAAGATAAATGTACAGATAAAGGAAAGCCACAATTTTCAGGCAGAAACATAGTATTTTTCAATAATGACACCTTGTTAGGCCATTTTTCCTGGGGCGGGGGGAAAAACAACTGAAACAGCTTTTTGTAGATCTCTACCTTCCCTCTCCTCCAGGGAGACAACCCATTTACTCTCGGTTTTACAGAAATGGAAATGATTACACTATGTTCCTTACTAATGTCCATCAGAAGCTGTTCTGAACATAATTTTGAATATCATATTGCCCAAGGAGCATTGCCTTTTTAATCTCCAGTATCTCTGAGAATACCTGTCATTCCAGAGAGATATTAGGCCTTTGTAGAAATGGGTGATCCTTCCTTAGCTCTGCTTGCTGAGAAACTTAAAAAAAAAAAAAAAAAAAAATCAAGCTCCTTCATGAGTCAAGATTTCTCTAAATGCTGATTGCTCCAAAAACCCTTGGAAGGCAGCTGGGAGGAGATCCGATGATGTGAAGCTCAGTGACTGTAGGAGATCCCAGCTTTCTGGTGTCCCCCTCCCCACCTTCTGACTCCAGGAGCAGCTACAATGATCTGCTGAAACAAGACTGGATTTTGAAGTGTTGTGCAAAGTTTGATCTTAACAGTAGGGATGTGCTACTGTGGTAGTATCAGTCACATTCTCTTCAGGGAGAGAAAACAGCTCCAGACCCAAAGAGGACATGTGCAAGAAAGACTGGGTGAATCTGGTTCATGTTTTCTGTGTTATCGTTCCTTGAAGGCCTTTGAAGGCTCAAGACTCCAAAAGATACTTCTCATCTTAGGATGGTCTGTACCACACCACTGATGAAAATTGCCGAGGAGTTTCCCTGTCCTTGTTGCTAGCACAAGCAAAACGTGCACACTCAAGCTGAGTGCCCGAGCATCTCAGCAGGATTTCTGTCAGCCACATCCAGGAGACAGCACAGCTCCCAGAAGAAAGAAATCATGATACTAATAGAAGACCGTCAATGTCTTTATTTAACAGCGTTGAGCCATGGCATCAGATCAAATATGTGGGATCCAGAGACTCCACACGTGACTGAGGGAAATGCATTTGGGTTTGGAGAAGAAAAGATCTGCATTGCATCTGCTAGAAGACATCTGTTCACCCCTCAGCGGAAGCTGCAGTGGGATATCTTGTTCCAGACAACTAGCCCTGCTAGTTCCTGACATCTTCTCCCACATACCCTCTCCTTGCACAGTACCTGCACTACCTGGAGCATTAGAGAGAGCTGCTCTGCTCCCCAGCCAAAGAGCAGCAGTAGCAGGACTGTGAGAGCAACAGCAGCCTCAAAAAAATAATGGACCCATTTCCTGTTGTGGAAATTTGGAGAATGACTAAGAGTAATAGCAGCTATCAGCTGGTAAGCGCAAGCAGGTGGACTAATGACTTGTCCTAGCAAAATTCCAACACTTTTTTATTTATGGACCAAATGCAGCGCTGGCATTTGCTCCCACTCAAGGGTCAGATTTGCCTTCTCGCTTCCAGCATTCAAACCACCACCACAAGCTGTGTTTTCAAGTAAACTGAAAAGTGACCTCAGTTACTGCTGTGTGGCAGGAACATATTTCTGGTTGCTGCAGCTGCCTGGTGTGGTTTCTTACCTAACATATTCATTAGAAATTAACTGCTGCTTATAACACTGCTTGGGACCAGCCTGGCTTCTCCGTTACATCATTAGAAAGGCATGAATAGCCCACCGGAGATTTGTCCCCTATTTTGGTAAGGCAGAGTACTGATGTTCAGATTTCTGCTACTACCTCCACTGTAAGGGAGCAACTTCGTTAGTGCTTTCCTCCAGGAGCAGTGATTAAGACACAGGGAGAGAAACACTTGCGGAATATATACTTCACATGGATGAACCCTCCCTTGCTGAATCTCTTCCAAGCTGTATCAATGGGAGGAAGTAGTCTTGCTCCCTGGGGGTCTGCCAGCTGTCAGCCCCCTCGGCAGAGCGGGAAGTAGAGCCCTGCGGCCACAGTATCTCTACCAGACAGGTGCTGCAGGCAGTGCAGCGCCTGTGGAGTGTCCCTCTCAAACTCAGCCCTCTCGGGCTGCGAGCAAATATCCCCCATCCAGATTGCAAATGCTACATCCAGCTGCTACTGCCAAACTCCAGCAGGTCATTCAGGAATGATGCCTGCCATATCCCATCGATGCTGCCTGAGCCTGCCTGCTCTTTTTGCTTTTTTTTTTAACAGAGCATGTGAAAATATTTATTATATGGCAAGGTATAAGATACATGGGAAGACACTGGAGCATAATGTAAAGAAATGTTCCTGTATTGATTTGAATTCTCCGAGTCACACAGTGGCTCCTATAAATTCATGTGACCAAGAGAATCTGTATTTCAAAACACATATTAGAAAAAATATAATTGAAGTGGAGAGACCAAGATAAATTTGTGTTATCAGGTGTAGTTACCAAAGCAGTAAATCATTGTCACAGCATAAGCTCTTATCCATATTTCCATATTAACACCAAACTTGTACTCTGTACTGGCGCTGCTGCACATAAAAGGCATCAGCACGTCCTAATGCTGTCTGTTGTAGCTGGCGTCTGCCATCAGGTATCAAGCAGAGACAGCGCTGTGCTCCTTGTCCCACGGGCACCAGCACCAGGAGTCACCCCTGCATTGGTGCTGCTCTGCGGTGCTGGGGGGCTGAACACCCCAAGCTGTTCTTGTCCCAGGGGACCTTACAGCTCATGCATGGGAAAAATCTCCCACCCAAAGTGGAGCAAAATATCTTTGTGATGCACAGGGAAACTCGTGACCTTGGCGYGGCTGTCTCAGCCTCCCCAGGGAACAAGCGAAATAGCAGTATGTCTTTTGCTCTCTGCTAAAGTCGCCAAGCAACCCCAAAGGCTAGGCATAAAAGCTAAGACTGCGTGATGGCAGGACTCCAGGGGGAAAAGCCAAAGGTGCTCACCTGACATCCTTAACAGCCTACCTGCCCCTGGAAATGTGCTTCTGGTGCCTCTGAGACCTTCAAGTCTCCATCTTCAGAAATACTACCCCCCCAGTAATCTCTGTCACTTCATGGCTTCTCCGCAGTACCTTCCAGAGGATCCTAACTGTTAGCAAACCCCCTGCCACCCGGCATGCCCCGTCCTGAAGCACTTCTGCATTGCTCAGGGAGGCTTGCAGGACAATCCAGGCTCCTGATGTAACCAGGGCATGCCACGACTGCCCCCTTTGCATCCCCTACCCRAATGAAGACCAAATTAAGGTCTCTGGTACTGAGAATGCTCTGGCTTGGTCTGACTATGTGGGCATAYGTTATAAATAAAAATAAATGGAGCCAATATTTGGTTCTACTTGAGATAATGGTTTGGCCATGAGTGCGCATCTTTACAGGCAAGAAATAAAACTTTGTAGAAGACTCCCTTATAAACACTCTCCTTTTAGAAGACTTAAAAGACTCTCAAGAAAAGCTGGTTTAGTTACCACCTTGACTGATGCTCATTAGTACAGTGAAGCTGAGCTAAGTCTTCTCTAAAATAAGTTACCAATGAGAAATGTACTGAAAGAGCTTGGCCAGTGTTGTCATTTTTGCCTCTCATTTGCTTGCTTTTTTTGGAAGAAGACAGGAGCACAGAGGATCTCAACAAAGTGAACACTGTAAAAGGAAGATGTCATTTTGGGCAAACTGTCAACTTTTCATTCAAAACCTCAAATCTTTTTGCTGAAACCAAATGCTTTTCTGGTAAAACCTGTTGGTTTGTGGCAGTGATTTTTTTTGTGCTACTGGGTCAGCACTTTCCTTGCATGAAGTACAAGCAAATTACTGCTCTCTGACTGCATTCAGATTGCCTTTGGAGGAAAGGGCTGCAGTTACAGAGACCACGCTTCCCATGCACGGCCTGTCCCCRCTGAACAGTGGATAGGAATAGTGAAGAAGCCAGCATAAAAATCATCATAAAAAATGACAACGGCTTTTTCCTACCTCCGTGTGTTGAAAATGCGGCTACCCAGCCATCACTCCATTGCTGGCTGTGTATCCCAGCAAATCTGAAGTGCTAATCTATTCCTAAAGCAGTGACGGCCTGAGCTGAGACAACCCCTATGATTAGTTTTATTCTGCCAAAACCCCAAAGAAATTGCAGCGGGGTGATCCCACTGGATGAGTTCTTTCCATTACCTTCAGTCACCTCTATAAATTACAGGTCTCCTTCAAGCTCATCATTCAGGCTCCCCCTGAAGAAGAAGCCAGAGAAAAGCACCCCTAGATGACAATCCCCCATCTACTTGGGCATGCGGACTGGAGCAGGTCTCCAGCCAGGCGCTATGCAGGCACTGGCTCATCAGCATCACAGAATGGTACATGAGGTCTTTAATCACTGATATGAGTAGAAGAGTCTGAGCCTGGCATGATTTGAATGTGATTTTTAGTATTGAAAGTGGACTATTCATCTGGGGTGGTGGGGGGAGTCCTCTGGAGAAACCACAACTCCCTTTTAAGCAAAACCGCTGTGGCAGGGGATGGGATACATTGAGAATGTCTCTTTTATTTTCTGACGGACAACTGAAACCCATCGTGGCTTGCTGAAACTTCTCACATCAGAACAAACAGATGCTTGGGGCTTATTTATTTCTGATTGGTTGGACATAGTCCAGAAGCTCCATCTGTTTACCTACACCTCCCCATGCCGGATCCAACCCACCCGTTGCCCCCTTCCCTTCCCTTGGACTCTCTTAAAATTTATTCCCCTATTTCCTGCCTGAGTAGAAAAAGCAAAAGAGAAACTTGCTGATTGATTTCAGTCTCGGAAAGTCCCTGTCATCTTGTTTGATGACTTCATTGCAAAAATGAAATAGGCAAGGGAGAAGCAATGTTTTCAAAACAATTTGGAGCAAGAGGAGGAAGGTAGTAGGAGGGGAGCCATGGGAAGTTGATGGCCTTTATTCTTCAATTCCCATGTTGCGTCTGGCTTGCTGCAGGCTACAGAGAGAAAGCAAAATTGTTATGATTCTTATTAGCTTTTATTTTATAAAGCCTGAACTACACTCTGTAGGGGTTTCAAACTGAAGCTGCAAATCATACACATGCCTGCCTGCCTGGCCACCTTATCTCTACATTAATGTACTACCTGTCTGCAGGGAGGAAAACTTCTGTCTTTTTGCCAGTCACAAGCAAGGTGGCTAGTTAGGCGACAGAATCTCTCTCGGTACAACACAGTCCTTTATTTCTATGTTACAGAAATACATCTGACACGCATCAGGAATGACTGTTGTACGTCACTCACCAACCTCCGAGAACAAAGAGAGCAGTCCCAGCTCGGTTCCCAGCAATAACAACCAAGCTCGGATAAAATACAGTGCAAGAATGACAGCTGTAAAGGAGCCCATGCGCAACTGCTGCTCTTGCTGCTGCTCCCGCATCCCGTGGCTAAGGCATGTCGACTGGTCCTCCACAGCCCCTTCCCATACTATGAGTATGGTGAGCTCCGGTGGCGAGTATTGGTGAGCTCCCCGAGGTGCCAACAGCACCCCCCAAATCCTCCCAGCTCTGCTGGGTGTTTATGTACAGCAGCTTTTCTTTCCTCCCAGACGAGGCTTAAAAAAAGCAGGGTGTAAACAAAAGGGTCACCTACAGCACCTGGAAGATTTCATTGTTTGCACTGGCAATGTCTGTGCTGAGCCTTTTACTAAGCATTTGACTTTATAGTTGTTCCATGCGCCCAGCACCGGAGCTTCAATTCTCTGAATGCTCTCTCGCAACTAAGTTATTTGGTGGATGAATAATAAAACTAACAGACTACATTATTTATTACTTGTGTTACAGCATGCTGGGAGGCAGCAAATAACATGGAGCACCATGGTGTAAGGAGCTGTGTACTCCTAAGAGAAACACTGGCTCCAATGAATTTGCAGCCTAACTAGACGAGACAGACATGGGGTAGGAGAGGGAACAAAGGCCAAAAAAGAGATGTCTTTTGTTCAGCACTAATCTCCAAGCTGGCAGCAATGGTTTTCTCAAGACAAGCGAATGGGACAAAGGAACACAGGCTAGATTTGCAGTGAATGGAGATGCCCAGTTGAGGTGTAGGCAACAGTTTCTTCCCTCTCTGAAGAGCTGGAAGACTCTTCCAGGAATATGACTTTTGTAATGCAACAGGCACTACACCGAGTAAAGGACACAGCCTTAGAAAAGCACTTGGACTGGTGTTTTACCTCTCTGCCATTCGCGGGATCCGGCTTAAACCGATGATTACTGCTTCTGAAAATCTCCTCCTCCTCCCCTCCAGGTCATTCCAGAGAACTGGCACAGAGCCCAAATTCCTGCACTGCACTTGCACATGACACCCAAATAGGAAAATAGTCCTTATCCTAACCAAAATAGCGAGGAGCTCAACAGGATCCATAAATATTACAATGCTCCGCTTCCTTTTTAGAAATGAAAAAAAGGCTCAGGAAGACACATTTCTTAATAATCATTACTGTGCAGAAGATTTAAGGAAGATTATGCTAATTGTTAGCACAAGCATAATGCTCATTTCTCTTACTGTGTTTGTCCCAGCAAATTTCAATATGCTCCCAGACACATTCCTGGCTACTGTCTCCACCTGCTCTCGTGTTTAATTGGGAAGAATGCTGGCAAAGGAGGTAAATTACTTTTTAGAGCAGAATTCTTGGATTTTGATGATAAACAAGGTACCAAGAAAACAGCATGGCTTAGACACCTTGTATGAATGATAAAAGGGCAGAATTTCCTTCAGTGAAGGAAATGCAGCAAGATTTCTCATAACAATGCCCATTCTGTTGGCTTATGAGAATGGCTCATGGGAGCCTGACAAAAAGGAGATGTTTTGGGGGTTGTAAGAGAAAGTAAAGCACAGAGAATCAATAGCACCACATTTCTATGCAATAGCACTATAAAAGGCATCGATCTGCATGCTGGTGTTTATGAACAGTACAGAAGGCCACCTCTGCACAGCGGACTGTGCCCAGCTGGGTGAGAGGAGCGGGAATACGCGCTGTGCCTCCATGGATGACTGCACCTTCATGGAAAGTAAGAGGGAGATCAGTCCTTTTACAAAGGGGTCTGATTTGCATGGGAGTACTGAAATGACACAGCCAGATGAGGCTTGGTTGGAAGAAAGCCTGTGGGATCCACAGGTTAGGAAAGCATGTCCCAAGACAGGGTCAGGACCAGGAAGCAATCAGGACAGATGATATGTCCTTACCCAGGGGAGGCAAAGGCTCAGTCTCTGAATCCCAGGTCCCAGAGCTGCTGGTTTAGGTGGGAGAGTGCATTTTGGGCAGTTTCTGGTTTTCTTTGGAGTCACAGTGCTGAGCATCCCAGCTGTTACCCCTAAGTGCCAGGCACATAATTTCCTGTACCGGGAACGTCAGTCCCAACACCAGCACTAAGATTCACACCCAGCACCAGGCAACGAACTCAGGGTGCGGTGAGCCGGAGCATCACGAGTGCACACACCTGAGTCCTTTTGCCAGCCTGGCTGCTTGACAAAAGCTAACCAGTCTAAAACAGCAGCTTTACAGAGGCAGCATTAGCGAGATGAGAAGTCTGGTTACAATGTACTCATGTCAGATACCTAGATACAGGGAAATGCATCATTAACCAAGTATGAAATACCAACACCAGACTCTGCTCTTTCAGAGTATTATCCGCTGCTGTCGCAATGGGACTAGTACTCGCATCTCTCTGTAGAACTTGCCTGGCTGCTGATCTGTCTATCAAGCATCAACAAAACAACAAAAGTCACTCCATTGTAATCCCCCAACTCCATTTTTGTTCATACATGCACGGAGCACAAAATCAGACTTCAGTAGATTGATGCTAATGTTTCAGTTTCAACAGCTTAGTGAGGTTCAAAGCTGCTTCGTATTTAGCTCAGATGACTTCTCTTTCTGCTCAGGATTCCCAGCTCAGAGTGTGAGCTGACAACACTGAGTCTCCTCTTTATTAATTAAATAATTACTAAACCTCCAGACTCCCTCAACAAATCATGCACGAGTCCCGTGTGACTAGCAGGAGGCTGTTGTGTTGGCTCCACCATGGATAGGAACTTTGGGAATAATGCACACACATACCTAGTACAGACAGCTGCAGAGAGGATTTTGCAAGCCATTTCTTTCCAGAGTGAGAGATCCATTTCCTTTTTCATTAACTGGCCCTGTGTACAGATGTTCAGCTCTGCATCCACACGCAGGCACCCATTCCTGTTTCTAGCACTAGTACCTGTGTGCCCAAGCGTTGCTGTTTGGAAAATGACACAGGCGGGTGTTTACAAGTACGATACTACACACTCGTAACAGGAGAACAGATTGAGAGTCCTTGGAGGATTGCACAGGATAAAAACATACAGGATAGAAACTGGTCCAGAAAATGGGTAGACAAAAAGAATGGGTGAACTCCTGATGCCATTGCAGTCAGTGAGTACGCTGCCATCCGAGAACGCGTGGTCCAGCGGCGAGGGCCCGGGAGGCCGCCTTCGCTTTGCTTTTACGTCCAGCCACATTATTGTAATGACCTTGTAGCCTTATCAGGTATGGTTCTAGGAACGTGCTGGAGTTTTTTCAATCCAGGGAATTGGATTGAAGCAGATATACACACCGAGGTAAAATAAGATCTAGCAAAGCTTTGTATGAAAGAAAAAGAAGTCTCCAGGGAAAGGCCAATTTACTTCTATTCCAAAAAGCTTATGGGTAATAATGGAGGTCAGATGGGTAGTTACTTATTTGGGCAATATCTTCGTACAGTGCACTGGAACAATGCGGAGAGCTGAAACTGTGTTGAAGCGATGTATTTATTTGCCATAATTTAATGTCAGCTTCAAAGAGATCGGATTTTTCATGGCACTTCATATTCTGGCAGGAGASCGGGACCGATGAGGTCTGATGCAAAGGCAGTGAAAAATGTGAGATCTCTCCATAAAGCGAAGCAGTCAGCTTTAAGGTTCAGCTGGATGAACTCCTGCTGAGGATTTATGTTGTGGAATGCAGAGCTACAGCCGCTTCCGAAATCATTACTGAAGTCATACAGAAAAGGGGAATGGACTTCAGCTTGCGCGAGGGCAGGGCAAGATTCAAACAGGTTCATCTTCCACGGCTCACTCTGGCCTGCTTGATCTGGACACATCCATATTCAAAAGACACTTTGGAGAATAAGTGCCGTTGCCTTTCAATGAGACTTTGCTTTCCTATTATTTATATATTTTAGAGAAATCCCTCTCCTGGCCTCCAGACCCCAAAAGCTACAGAATACAAGACAGGGAGAAAAGGGCTTTCTTTGGGTGAGGTCCTGTCCTTAAAACACCCACATATACCTTGCAGGTATAAAAAAGCTACAACAGTGCAAAGGGAACTGCCCACATGCTGTTCATGGAGAAACAGTCATCCTTCCTCCCACTCACCTCTGTAGGGCTCCTTGTGACACCTGACCCTGCTCACTATGAGTAGGACATGTCTCGGGACCAGCTTCTCATACAATAAGTTTGGCATTTCATCACTTCTAAACCAGTGACTTGGGGGAAAGGAAAGACAAAAACCCCCTATTTTTATCAGAAAAATGCAAAGTCACAGCATTACCTAATCCACACCATTTTGTGGAACTGCTTTTTATTGGTAGGCTGCAAAACATTGCTGCGTGAGGAAAGCTAAAGCTAATGAGCTCACCCTTCCCATTTTCAACCAAACGGATATATCCACGCATTGGAATGAGGTGATAAATTGGGCAAAACCAGTTTGGGGTTAATAAATAAGTTTTATCAGAATAACACATTTTATTGACCTGCAGATCTGTAAATAATGACGGAAAGGTATCCTGAGAGCCCTTATTACATAGCCACAAATGTATATGAATGTCCCAGAATGCTTAGGTTCAGCAATCAAAAAAAGGTAGCATGTCCTTGCTTGGGAAATCAGTTATTAAACGTTACCTGTAACCAGCTTCACGCTGAGCCCCCAACGAACAAAACACCATGCACAGAGGCACAAAGGAAGGACAAAGTTCTTTTTTTGATGAAACAATGGAAAACATCCCTAGCTAGCATCCTGCCCCAGCAGCTCCTTGTCACGCATGGCATACAGGACAAATCCATGTCAAGGAGGCAATAACCCCCTCCTCCAACTTCGGGGGAGTGGAGAGATGTCGCTTTGGTTTGCTGGGTTTGGGTTCACGCTCTGATCCCGAGCAGGGTGCTTCTCCCACACCCATGCAGGAACAGCATGGGAGGGTTCTGCCTCTGGTTGCGCCAGATGCAAGAAGGGGAACAGAGGGGCTCTGGGGCCTGACCATGGCCACAACACGGAAGGTGCTGGTGTACCAGACAGCCCAGAGACGCTTCTAGTGAAAGCCAAAAACTACCCAGCTAGATGCTTTTTTGGCAGAGATTGCCAGTTCACCAAGATTTAAATTTTCCAGCCAGACAATATTGATATGCAATGACATTTCACAAGGGGCTGGGTGAGATGGGAATTTGCCAGAAATAAGCAGCTCTTACTTCTCCTTAAAACTTTCTTTTAATCTCACATTCAATTATCAACCACGTAATGTATTTTTAGAAGCTTGCATTAGAAGAGCGCTGTCACTTTTGTTCTAGCCTGACTTTAAAGTTGTTTTTATGGGAAGACTTGGAATAGTTTGTGCCTGTTCCTGTCCCAAAACTGGGGAAAAGGAGCAAGCAGAGACTCCACAGGTATCTATAGACCAAAAGAAAAAAAAAAAATCCAGGCTGAGCCTGGTTCAAGGGATTTGAATCTGATGCAGAGAGGCTTGCACAGATGACGGAGAGGGAGAAAATGAGGCAGCAGAGGAAGACGATGTTGTCAGCAACATTTTTAACAGGATATCAGTGTTTAGGATTCAGAGACCTTCCCGCCCCTGTTGCAGCGGCAGGAAGACATAGCGGTTTACAAAAAGTTTGCCAGAAAGATGTGGCACTAATCTTGCTTTCAGAGGGCCACATCCTCCCAACACCCGCTGCCTCTTCCCTCCAGCCCTCCCCTCCACACAGAGGTCTCGCTTGGGGGGTTTTGCATTGCAAGAGCTGGATGGCACAAGCCCTTCAGGGGAAGCAGAGGAAGTTATTAAAGCCTCTTGTCTCCATCTCCCCTTCACAATGCACCTTTTATTACACTGGAAATATAARCCACTCTGGTTAATGCTTGGGATTAGATTGTAAAGAAAGAAAACAAAGGGGAAGCAGTTGCCTGGGTTAGGAGCATTTTGAGCTGCAGCTGTAGTGCATCCCTGCTTCTTGCCAGGTGTTTTGTTGAGTTTGAGTAAAACATCAAAGTCCATTATCTTCCACGCTTTCTCTTTTCTTCTCCCCCTTGCCCTCCAGCTCCTCAATTCACCGCACAGTACAAAATTAATTTGGTTTATTCCAGTACACGCGATAGCCGCCTATCTTTCCCTGACTCCCTGTCTGTAAGGAAACAAATTTCCTCCTTAAGCACTTTCCACTTGACCTGCTCTTTTCTCCACTGAGAAAATTGAGGTCAGGGAGCTGCTGTTGCGCAGTGGCAGCCATTTTCTGAGTGCCCTGGGTGCAACTGCAAGTGCGGCAGCCGACACGGGCTTGGGGTCCCTGCACTGCTGCTGGCAGCAGCTCCGGATCTCCCAGCTGGGGCTCGTGCCTGCTCCCTGCTCCCATGAGACATGGGTAGATTTAGGAAGGCAAGGGCCGCATTTTCCCACTTGGTCCAATTATTTTTCAAGTCTCTCCTATGCTGTTGGAGAGGTTATATCTGGTGAGCCCGACAAATAAAAATAGAGAGCTGTGGTAGGGGGTAGAGCTGCTAGAAGGTGTCTGGGCATCGGGAGCAGAGTTACTGACTCCAGCCATACCATTAATGTGCAGATGTTAGCGGACTACACTGAGCTGGAAATGCAAGAGAGGGACTTGTCTCTGTGTTTCTTTCCTCCTTTTGTATTTCTGCATAGAAAAATTAGCACAGACCCCTGAGCCCCCACGCACCCTACCTGCCTTGTGCTGGTCATGGTGGAGCCACATGGAGGGGACAGGTGGCCACTTCCAGCCCCATGGGCATGGCATGGGACGAGTCCTCAGATTCCCTACCTGCTGCATCAGTGCTGCCAGGAATTTGGTATCGACCCACATCCCAGGGCTGTTCTTCAGATATTTGCCATGTGCTGGGTGGGGCATGAGAAGCAGAGCAGAACTTCTGAGCCCATCCCCAGCCCAGTGTCACCGCAGGTGCTCTGACACGGGGACATGTGCTATGGTCAAGCCGCCTCCACACTGCCACAAGGGCCTCAAGACTCCCAGCATAACTGACACCACCCATCACCCTCCCGAGATGCTTGAAGGAGGGAGCATGGGGGCTGCCAGGATGGCATCCTCACCTGCTCCCTGCCTCCCTCTGTCCCAGCGCCGCCCAACAGGGCAAGGGAGGGGAATGGAGATCCGTGCTCTCTCCGAAGACACAGCTCTGACAGACAGGTCTCTGCAGCTCGCCGCACAGCCAACTGACAGCAACTCCCTCAGCTCCAGCCTCCAACAGTTTGCTCCATTGAGGAGCAGGCCTGTGCAGCAAAATGTCCTCTTGAGCTCCTGCAGGTTCCCTCTCTGAGGACTGCTTTCGGAGGACGGGGCAGGGATTTCTCCCTGTCAGAGCAGTCCTCCTCCTCCTTTGCTCACTGCTTCCAGGTCAGGGTGAAGGTGGGGGGCGGAAGCTGGAGATCCAGGCCAGGTCTAAGGGCTGAGCAGGCAGGGGACTGCAGCTCCGGGCCATGAGAAGGAAGGTCACCCACCAACAGGATGTTGGTGTTTCACTGTGTGTGAAATCTGCCCTGCTTGCAGCTATTCCATTCCTGCGACAGGTGCAGATGAAGAGAAACCCAATTTAAATGCACAGACACAAAGGGACTCTTTGAGTCTTCAATCTCAGGGGGAAGAGTTTGGCCTTGGCAAGAAAAGGGTCCGAGTCTTGCATCTTCTTTACCCACCTCCACCAGATTCACCAGGTTTGTTCAATATCCCACAGGCACTGACTCCTGGAGAGGCAACTGGTCCTGGGCAACCGTGGGAGTCCACAGTCCACTGGAATGGGCCCGATAGGCAGAGCCAAGAGCTTATCTAGCAATCGTTGCTTCAGGAGCTTGTTAATCTGGATATGCAAATTCCTCCAGCACCAGCAGAGATGATGTATTAGTGCCAGCTGTGTACCTCTAATGACTGCTGGTCTATTAGCTGCATCTTCGTTCAGCACTCCTATTACTCCTTGATTATGATTCATTCATTTCATAGCAGCTCTTGGAGAACCAAAACAAGATCAAAGCCCTGTTGGGAGGCACTGTGCAATCTCACTGCAAGGCAGGTCCACCCTGAGAGAGCTCCCTTTGGAAACGGGCAAGACACAGCCACAGCTTGGGATTGGCCGATGTCATGGGCACAGTGCAACGTCAAATGCATGCAGCACACCGAGACACCAAAAATGTATGTCAGCATTCCTGTTGCACTGGGGTGTTGGAACAACGGTGCTGCATACACACCTGGGAAGGGCTGTGCTGAACGAGGGAGTCCCAGCGCCAGCAGCCTCTGTCCTGGTGGGAAATCCCTCTGGGACACGTCTTGCATTTAGCTGCGATGGGCTGTGCTGATCAGGAAGCAGTATTGCAAGAGAGAGGGCAGCTTTAACTCTTGAACGTATTGCAGCACTTAATTTATTTAATCCCTTAACCTCACACATTGTACCCCACAGCCAGCCCTGCCCAGGCACCACTTCTGGACAGATACGCAGAGGGGAAAATCCGGAGCACAGTAATTCCAGCATAAGAGAAAAATATGCATAACCAAGGAACACATCAGTTAAAAACAACCTGAAGGCAACAGACTTATTGTCTAGTCCTCAGATGATACTGTTTCATTTTAACTTACTCATATTCAAATAAACAGTTGTATTTCTGGGGTACCAGGTAAGTGTGTTGTCCCTAACTCCCATATCTGGTTACTGATTTCCAGGGAAAACTTCCTGCCTTGCTAGTACCTGGAGTTGGATGGAGTGAATAATTTACAAGAAATTATTTACATGACAAATTCAGTCCTTCTCTCTGCTCCTGGAATGTGCATGAACTAATTGTGGTTTCTTTTTGTTGAAAATTATTCAACACACTGGCTGGTGGTTTTGAGCATTTCTTTTTCACTGTGTGAGATGATTTTGAGAAGATATCTGATGTCAATACTGGATATTTACAACCAGATGATTGTGACTTGTTCGTATTGTCTTCTTTTCTCTCCTTTCACAGAAAAACAAATCCATCCAGAAGTTGCGACCAGACAAGCATCTGAGAATGTATGCCAAATAGTTCCTGTCTTAACTATAAAGAATTTGCTCAGGCCACCATATTAAAAGCCTCCCAAATCACACAAAAAGGCCATCATGCCAAAGGCTAATAAAGATCGCTATGTAGCAATTATATTATAATTACCTATCATCTCATTTTCAAAAGCACAAGCAGTTAAAAGCCAGCAAATGAAACAATACCAGGCTTCTTACACTTCCCATATAATGAACAAACACATTGCCCATGGCAAGCTCAGAGGAACATACCTTTCTTTATGATAAAAGAGTCTTAACCTTGACCAACACACTGCTGTTCAGTTGGTTTGCTTGTCTTCACGTCAGTTGTTCCAAAACTCAAATATTTTGTTTTCAAGTTCTTTGATTAACACAAAATATTACAAAATAAAATATTTCTTATTCAATAGATGCACACAAGTTTTTTTCATATTTTTTCAGATCTCTCTTTCTTACACAATTTAGAACAGAAAATGTCTGGCATAAATTCATGATTGCATTATTAATGTAGAAAGGCGAACATCTGAAGTTAATATATTCTGCTAATGGGTGCTATATAATACATTAAGTCAGGTTAAGCGTGCTATATAATAAAGATCTGTGGTGTGAGATATTTTGAGATTACTGATTTAAGCATAATGGTTATTTTGGTCAATGATTATAGACTTTTAATAGAATATCCATCTGAGAGCTGTCTGAAGGTGTAGAAAATCTTGGTATTTTGAAGCTGTGTTCTGTACCAAAATGAAACAACCTGTTGTAACATTAACACTTTTTTCAAAACAAGTCCCCTGGCTATTTCTAAAATCTTTGTATTAAAAAAATCAAAATGTAGTATGCTAGCATCTGGTCAAAGCGACAAGAATTTCTTGGTCTTCATATGATGCAAGTCAAATGCTAGTTCTGAAGGTGAGTGCAGTCTGTGGGCTGATCTTGAGTACACAAGGAAAAGTATCAACTGCTTTAAGACTATTTTTCCCTTTTCTCTCTAGATCAACAAAATTGAACATATTTTACAATGGAGAAAGAGCTACCTCCTAGTTTCAAAAGGGATGAATAAGCAGATATATTTCTAGGACTCGATAGGCAGCAGTATTGCCCTGAACACTTTGCACTGCAGCTTCCATTTTACTTGTCACAAAAGCAGAAGATATTAGCTTAGCTCAAACTAAATGAAAAAATTAATGGGATGCTTACAGAAACCTATTCTTCAATGCTATATTCCTTGGTGATTTACTAGAAAAAAAATTCATCCCTAAAAAAAACCCCATTCTAAGGCAGGGTTGAAACCCCTGTGGGCTTTCTGAACAATTGCAGTGTTCTCCTGAACACTGTGTTTTATTCTGTGCCAAATTTCCCAGGGTGAGTTTTGAAGTGCAAAGCCCAATAGCCCCCAGCAGTATTGCAGAGCCAAGCAATTAGTGGAGGGAGGACAGATGTGCACAAAAAAGGATCCTCAGGTTCAGCTCTCACAGTTATTACTGACAAATACAAGGCTCCCCTTCCTCTCCCATGCAGTAATATTGTTAGTGATGAGTGAGAGGAGCTTAGGTTTAAGCACTGCCCTCTCCATCCTTCGCTGGCATAAACTGACACAGCCCCACTGAGGTTAACAGAGCGACAAAACCGCAACTCTCTGCAAAGAGAATCTCTGAAAAAAGGTATCAAAGAGATGGGCTAAGTTTAGGAGTCCTTGTTAACAAAGTGAAGCCGTGACTGTGGATTGCCCCACTGCCGCAGGAACTTTCCTCTGAGTGCTGCAGGGTGTGAAGTGCACTGTGGGGTTCGTTAGCAGGATGAAGCACTAGAGAACATGTGAAAAGGCAAGAGTAATCCGGACCCTTGGCCATTCCTCCAAATGACTGACATTGGCCCTTTCCAAATAACAGAGATTCATTCTGCAGTAAATCTGTTTTTGAAGTGTCTTTTTTTTTTTTTTTTCTTCTATATGCCATGGTCTTGCTGAGACACACAGAAGACAATACAACACATGAAGCTGAACAGTAATCCATATTTCTGGACACCATTCAGTAGCATGAATAAACAGAGATAGAGCTACCATAAGTAGTTAAGGACCTGTGTCCATGAATAAAAATACATATGAGGTGCACTTAYACAGCTCCCCGAATCGGGGATTTGGCTGTAAGACTGGATCTATCTCATCTAAATCAGGATGGGATCGGATGCATCTGGAAGCGCAGGTCTCCCATCACTGATGATAGAAGTAACTCACACAATTAGCTTAAGACAGATGCCTAACTTCTAGTGAGATGAGCTGTGTTTAGCAAAATGAATGCTGCCCTTAGTGTCTAACAAATTTCTGGTGATTTGAATACATTTTATGACTTATTTCACAAGCTTTACAGATGGCTGAGTAACAATTGGTAATTCATATACAAGAGACTTCTTTATATTATTTCTGATTAAATTATCCTCAAACAAGCACATGTATTGTGGGAAGGTCTTGCCGCACATCTACCAAACACCCTACCCTGCCCTGTATGTGGCTGTAATGACAACGAGCCATTGTTCCGAGACTGTCCTGCAGGCCCACGTTATGATGCTATCACCTCTTCTGGAGGAAAGAGGAAGGCTCTTTCCAGCTTGGCAGAGACCCACAGTCCTGAGACAACTCCAGAGCTGTCAGAGTTGTTGGCTGGTGGGTCCAACCTGTGGGTGAGTTGAACTAGCTGACAAATCTTGGTGCTGGCTGCTTAGCCATGAGGTGCTCTAACCAAAAGCTTGGCTGACTTCCCAGCAGTGTTTGCAGAGGATCATTGGCAGTCCTTGCACAGAGTACTTGTTCAAATCACATGTCCCTTCCAGGAGATGGCAGAATATGGAGCCAGGAGCCTGGATGCTGAACACTGAACCTGACTGCTGACCCTGGGTGTGAGTCCAACATGACGTTCTCTCCAGCTAGTGCAAGTTTAGTCAATTCAAAAGCCCTCTTGATTTCTGACCATGTGATTGCTGCGATCCCTGGACAGCAGAAGTACTAAACTTCCCCCTGTAAAGGGCAAGATCTGCTTATTTCTCAAAGATGTTTGCAACAGCTGTGACCCCCCTCCAGTCTAGGTTGGGTCTTGTAAGGCAGGGGTTGCAGCTGCTGGGAAATGCCTCTGAGTCTGCTCACAGACTTTCAATGTGGTATTCACTATGATAATCACTGGCAGAATTTGTAAGCATCTGGCTCAGTGGAGGAGAGCTCTCCCAATCGTAGGATGATCACGTGGCTAGTATCTGATCACGTGGCTAGTATCTGCTCAAGTAATATCACTTACTAGAGAAGGCTTGAGCTGGATCAGCTTTAGTTTTCATTTTGGATTTGCAATCTGCAAAGTAAACTGGACCTAGTTTGGTGTTGGATTTGGAGCTGATGGAGAAAATCTTCCCCATCTGCTGAAAGGACTCTCAAAAACAGTAAAAGCAAAAGGAAAAAAACTTAAGATCAAAAGCATGAACTCAAAGGAGGAAAGAAAAACTGCAATCCACAGCCAGCTCTTTAGACCATGATGTTCAAGAGCTCAGAAAGAGCTCAAGCCAATCCCACTGACCTCAGAAGCTCGAGAAGTGACCCTGGAGAATTTGGGTCTCTTTCTCTGAGATGCCCTTTGAAGGATGTGCTGTCTTGGAGCTACTCCTGACAGTCCATGATTGCAGACAGAGCACTCCTTCACAGACGAGCTAATCTGTCACAGTGGGGACATGTTTACGAGCAGCTGACAGCCCGCTCTGGGAGGTGATTGATACTGATTTGAATTGTTATGCAAACATACTTCTGCTAGTCTCTTTGCTACAAATTCTCTCAGGTTGCAATAGTGGCCATTTTCTCTGGGAATTTTTCTTTTTTTTTCAGTAAGGAACAGGTGAGCTGGACTCTGTGGCCTCAAATGTTCTCAAATAGAGCAAATAATGTGACAAACCCTGAGGATGGATGTTTATCAGTGCCATGCAACAGAAATGTCTCTTTTACTTTCTCTTTTCTTGCCTTGCACATTCCTTTGCAAGTATTTGTCACCCTCTGTTGATAGATAAAATTTTCAAAGGTATCAAGAGCAACTTAAAGGACCCAAGTCACACCTTCAAAGTCAAATCTGGCTTTCTTACAAACATGGGTTTGTTGCAAAGTGCAACAACAACAAAAAATCATTGATCGAAGTTAGTATGAATCCCTAAAGACTCATCCTGGGGCAGAGCTGGGAGAAGGGCAATTTAAAGAAAGAGACAAACTGGGAACAGTTCATGCCTAGAGATTAGCGAGCAGGCTATAGGGGCTCAGGCTGTCCTTGTAACTCATGGAAGAATACTTGAACAATACCAAAATGTTATGTTTTGGTGTCCTTGACAGCCACCTGACTGCACAAAGAAATGAAAAATTATTTTTAAAATTTGGGAGATATACCTGCACCACTTTGTCACTTTTGCCTGCCCGGGATTGCTTTGGAGTAGAGAAAACCACTTTGACCTGGAATGAAGAGTTTTGTTCATATTCAGGAGGAACTTTTTAATTTAAACCTAACTTTTGAGTTAGAATGGAAAACAAAACATTTAGATATCAATTAACAGACTAGGTTTGGTTTAGACCTACTTCCTAAATATGTAGCTCACTGGAATATTTTTTTCTGTTGTGGTTTTTTTTTTTTTTTTCTTTCCACTTTGTACCCTTTATGCAAACACTTACGCTCAAGCTATTAAGCTTCCTGGCACCCTGAAGAGATATGCCTGTGGTAAAGCGGCACGGTACAGAAGAACCGAGAGAAACCCCAAACCTAGCACTAGCTTGACCTGCTAATTTTATTAAACCAAAAGTGATCCTGAGCTGCAATTTTGAAGTTTTACTGAACATGAGGAAAAACAGAGTCAGTATCCTTTTAGCTAGGGCCAAGGAGAAACTGAAGCAAACAATAGAACTGTTTGACTCCCAAGAGCAGCTACGACAGGCGACACCAAAAAGACTCTCCGAAGGACTCCAGAGTGCTTTCTGATGACTGTGGAATATGCTGCTCAGAAGATGATTGTTCTTAAACCTCATTATTCTTTGGTGACCCAACACCCTGCATCCTTAGCCAAAGGCCTTCCAAAAACATGACCTCATCTCACTCTCTTTCAGCCTCATTTGCAAAATCCCTCTCATTTCTAGTAATCTCCTCTGGTCTTGACTAAACAAAAACAATAGTGTCAGCAGCAAATCTCACACCTTGTGTTGCTGGGCTCAAAGACAGCTTGGTCAACCACCTCTTGCAATCAATTACCAGGTCTCCTTGTGGTCTTTAGATTAGGCTAAGGGCTAACAGATAAAAGAATCACATCAGTGGGATTTCAGAAATGTGGCCTAGAGCTGTGCTTTGTCACCAAGAAAACGCCTCTGAAAAGCAAGGTGGACCTTGGACCATGATGCATGGAAGCAACTAACTCTCCGTAACTCTCCCTACTCGAGCTGAAGTCCCAGAGCGTCAATCCGCTGCTCCCCGGGGCTCATGCATTCATTGGCACATCAGCCACATCTCTCTCACTGGGCCTGCTAGTTTTTAATCGCTCTTCTCTTCAGCCTCCCAGTGGCCCCCACCGTGCTGCGCAAACGCATCCTTGTCTTGAGCTGTCTGCAAACGCAACAGCAGGCCTTTATATTTGAGGTGCGCGAGCAGGGCGTTAACGAGAACCACCAGGAGCCACTGTATCAGTTCTCTGCCTAGAATTCCCATCCATCTGCTGCTACCTCCACTCTTTAATCAGACACCTTGTAAGGGTGGAAAGCTACATTTACAGCCACACTCTTTCTCCTCCCAGACAATCAATGGTTATTAAGTGCATCTTTCAGGTGGGTAGACAAGGAAAGAGACAGAGATTCACATTGCTCATCAACCCAAAGAAACTTCATTTTCTATTAGGTCTGATAAACAAGCTGAAAAAAAAAATCAGCTACCCGCTTATACCTGACAGGCATAACCAAGGAGCTCCATCTGCATACGATACGCAGTGGTAGGTTCAGAAGTGCTTATATGTACCTTGCTTCTACTAGGGAGAGACACTGCTTCATTGCTGCTGTGCATCTCTTCCCCTGCTATCCTTCCACCCAGAGATACCTACGTGCTATACTATTGCTTGCACGAAGGCAAAGAGAGCATTGCCTTGCACAGAAATAGTGGGGACGCAGGAGTGCTGACAGCTTCCTGAAGGGCTTTTCATTTTCCCCTTTGTGCTAAAAACACCTGGGAGGCTGATCTGCTATTGAAGGCTCTAGAAAAGGCATTCCAGGTTGAACCCTGCCAAAGGCCAGGGCCAAGCCAAAAAAGCCCGGCAGGGAGTGAAGTCTCCCAGTATGAATCAGCTGGCAACACTGGATGTTCAGAGCTTCTCATCCTGCCCAGGAGACAAGTGAGCTAATCATGGGCTGGATATTAGGTAGCTTCTCTCAGAGCCCAGGGTCTGATCCTGGGAGTGGGCAACTAACAGAGAAGGATCCCACTACTTCAGGAAACATCTGGGGCTGCTACATGACCATCAAGTGGTTAAGACCCCTGGCCAGTCGAGGAAGGCAACACAGCCAGCTTCTTCCTCACCCCCGAGGGGGTGAGAAGGGATTTAAATCCAAGTAGTGTGGCCCAATGCTAGGCTGAGTCCAACCAGAAGGAAAGTTAGTAGGCAAGCGCAATAACAAGATCAGAGACTACCAGTTTAACACTGTCACAAGATAAATCAAGGTGCGGAGTTCGTGAGAAAACATTTTCCTTTCACGTCCATATCAGGGCTCCCATAGAACAAGTGTGGTTAGACAACTTGGTTCCTGATTCACTACATCCATCCAGAGGAGCATGAAACAAATATGAGCGTCGTCTTAATAGGAAATTGCAAACGCTCCATTACACGCCCATATATTTCTACTGCCTTTTGACTCATAGGCAAGCCTTCAGCTCTGAAAGAAAATTTTCAGAAATATCAACATTGTCCCTTAATCACTGCAGTAATAAATCATACCTTATAGCATGGGAAGTTCAGTCTGACCAAAAATGAGATTTTATAAAAACCAGTGAATCATTCACACCTTCTGTTTCTGTGATATAGAGGAGAGTTACATTAGGATAATGGAAATTACAAAGAATTTCCAGGATCTGATGGAGTAAGAGGAGATGCTCCAAATCACTGTTGTCAAAATAAAAAATGCAACAATAAATGCACCTTGGTCAGCATATTGCCTGAATGCAGATCCTCTGGCAGGAAACATGTCTCTCCACCTCAAAACTCTGCCATTAACAAGGCAGGAGAAATAGATAGCTAGTTCTGGGAGTGCTAAGTGGGGCAAAATAAAGGAGTTAGCAGCAAGGATAACTATAAAATCCAGTCATTGGCCTGTCTGCATACATGGAAGAACCTGTGACCAGCAAATTCCATCCTTTGCCTCTCCCAACACTATATATATGGGTTAATTCCCAAGTGCTGGTTTTGCAATCCAGTTATCAGTACAGAAAAAAAGACACTAAACATTGTTAGAAAATTCATCATTTATACTAGTTTCAGTTAGCTGTAATGAAGATGCAAGACCTTTCAGTGCAATTCAATGACCCATTCACAAGTCACCTTATGATCCATTAGTTCAATCCCTCCAAATTTGATTGCAGTGTGTTTTGATTCAAATCAATTGTTTTCAGCTCTTCTCCATTGATTTCCATGGACTTGCATTATTCTACCGAGGCTTCAGTTAAACTTGGGGATTTGAACCAAGACAGTGTGTCCAAAACCTCTCAAGTTGGCCTAACTCATGCAGAACTGACATCTATCCTAGCAGGGTGAGGCAGTGCGATTCTTCTTGAGCTTTGTCACAAAATCAGGTCAGCGAAACAAACCCAAAGAGAATCTTTCCTATTCGATGGAAGGGTTGCTGTCAAAAACCCAGCACTGCATTTTTACCAGGAAGCAAGTCTGAAATGTGAGCATGGGTCTGTAGAAAGTTTGATGCAAATCCCAGGTTGACGCAAAAGCAAAATTAGTTTGCCACCTTCCTCTGCAAAGATGAAATGTTGACAACGAAGACATTTGGAATGTCAATGACTTTTCTTAAGCTGAAGCCTGCAGTGTAAATGAAGATCCCTGAGCCAACAAGCAGTACGGAGGCCAGGGTATGTCATTGTACCCTGCAGTTCAAGGAAGGGTATGTCCAGTTTACAGTCCAGTTACCACGTTGGGATTCCCAGTCAGTCCGCCAGAGTGTGTCGCTCTGGAAGCCTCAGGTTTTATAAGCATCTCAGAAACCAGGCTGCAAGCACTGGAATACTATCTGTTCTGCTCACGGGTACCTGGGCTTCTGAGAGATGACTCACTATATACGACTGGGGGAAAAAGAACTAGGAGAGAGGAGGAGAACCTCACTAGCGTGTTGCTTAATGGAGTGAGAATGAATTGGGATAGCACTCCTGCTAACGTGTCGGGATTATGCTTAGCAGTGTGAATGACCTTGCTGAAGCTAAAAAATGAATAAATTCACAGCTACACATGCAAGACCGTCTTGGATGCTCAATGCAAATCCTCAGCGCTACCATTCTGCTGCTGCTTCCAAAGATGTGGGTGCAATTCTCCCCTGCTCCCGTTTGATTTACAGCCCCAAAGCTGCAGAGGAACGGAGCCCTTTGTGGAGGGTATCGAGAACATTTGGGCAACTGCTTTTCCTTTCTCAGTGGAGAGCATGCAGCGTTCTAACTCTGCCCTTGTAAGAAAACATCAAACATAACAGTATGGAGTTACGGGATTACATGTGCACTAAATTAAGCCTGGGAGCATGTGGTAATGGGTCTGACTCCTAAATAGCTCATTTGCTTCAGCTTCAGGTTTGCCCACCAATCTCACAAGTGTTTATCAAAAATTGCAGTGAAGCAGCTACATACAGAGTTACCCCCCCAAAAAAACCCCAAACCAAACAACAACAAAAAAAAACCCACAATGTGGTTCCTTGGAACACCACATGTGCACACAGATCATGGCCCGTGCAGTCCTATGACTGCACAGACACAAAGTTAAACTTAGTTATTTGTTTAGTATGCAATTACAATAGGTAATTACCCCCATGTATTTAGATTTTTCATGTTGGCTTTTTAAAAAATGTCTCTTTTAATAAGAAGAAAAGGCAAATACATAAAACTGCTGAAATTTAAGGTTTACTCTTGGTCTTTGAGCACAAATTTTTGCTCAACTCTGCACATTTTCAAATTCTTTCAGCCAAAGAGTCAGAAACTGTACTGTACTCTATCTGTACTAGTATTAGAAAGCATAAGCATGGAAGAAAGCTTACAAAGAATGGGAAAAGGGATCAGCATATAAATCACCATCACGGCAGACAGTAAAAGGGAAAGTGAATTACCAAAAATCAAGCTGAGTTAGTGCATGCTGGCTTGCTCAGATTCAAACTCTCCTGACCTGTGCCCACCTACACTCCCAGCTGTTAAAAACCTTCCTGTCCCCATGCTGAAAATCTTCCAGACACGCAGGCGCAAGATGGTGCCCACATGAGTTGGTGAGGCTGCACAGAGTGCAACTATGACGCATCACTTGTACTGCCCTTGATGCAAGAAGCAGGGACCTACAAGCACCTGTATTACCGTTACCAGCAGGTGTTCATGCAATTTTTGTGTCCTGGGGGGAGAAAAGCACCTTTATGTATAAATCAGTAACAGAGCTTAAGGCACAGGAGGGCAATAATATTAGAAAGGGTGGGGGGAAGATTTGAGTTTTTTGTCCTCCTTCCCCTGATTTAATGATGGAAATTTCTCACCATGCTGCTCTATCTGAGAGAGAAGGAAGGGCACCCTGCTGCAGTTTAGCATAAAATCCCCTTATCAGGAACAGGAGGCTGCTGCCTCTCTGTCCCTTGCCCAGAGGAGCTCACGATTCCTCTGCTGTAGTGCATCCAAATGCTGAGACTTTTCAGGGAACAGTACAGCTTAAACAAGATTGATTTATGCCCCCTATACGGTGTTCTCCAGTACATCTGTATGCTCTGAATGCATTTATATACATACTCCCTAACAAGTGCTCCGACGCAATACTTAGACCAGTGTTATTTAAAAACGACTTTTCAATGACCTATAACATGCCTGCCTTCGCTTTTGTACAACATGCAGCCGATAACAGATTTGTCAGCAAAATTGCCTTGCTATCAAAATAATAAAACCCAACTTGCAAGGTGACATTTAGGTGGAATTCAATTCGCTTCTCTGTGTTTTTCTTTCTTTTTGTTTTATGTATGATATCTTTTTCCCTTTGATTCTCATTCTAAGGTCAGCAGAGCGGAGGAAGTAAGTTGTTATTAAAAGGAAAAGCTTTATTTGATTTAGAGTAGACTCTGAGCTGTTAAGGAAGATTTCTGACAGGGTGACACAGGATCATTCATTTCTTAAGGTGTAGTGCAAACGTATATCTCTTAAAGGCACATGGTCAACACATTTCACTCCAGATCTTCCTCCTGCTCAAAGAGGAGTCAGATTGTGGCACATAATCTCTGAATTCCCAGAAGCTTTTTGTTGAGACTCACCACTTCTTTGCTCACAACAACATAAAGCAACAGTTAGCAATTAATTATAGATGCACTCGAGTCCAGACATGAGCTCACACTGTTGGCTTGGCAAACAAAGTTAATTAATAAATAACGATGATGATGATGAATAAAGATGGGAATAAACAAAGGGATCTCTATAGTTGGCATGAAGTATTGATGCTTCAGGCTCTCAACAGACTACTTCTGCTGACACCCCCCCCCCCCCACTTCACAGGACTTCATCACTTTCTAACCACCCCATAAGCTACTGGTAGTCACAGGATTATATACAGGTGTCAGACAGAATCCAGACTGAAATTTCTCAGCTACGACATGAGAAAGACTTTGACTCAGGATCCTTGGATCAACAGTCCGTAAAAACTGGGCGATAGGGTCAATACCTGCCATGGAGATGACAGAGAAGTGTACTGAAACAAAGTAAAGATAGGCGTTTAAACCACTAGCTACCACATTCAACCAGACACTTTGATGCAATGTGGCCATCTCCTACCTCTAAGGAAACCTCTTTAGGAAAAATGCTGGAGGATTTTGATGTATCTTTATACCAAGCTTCCGGGCACCACATATAGGCTCCATCCTCCATCCCATACCTCCACTCTATTGACGAATCAACAAGCATCTGGGACAGGACATTTCAAACACTGGCAAGTTCCAGTTTTGGAGGAAGCCCTACCTGAAACACTCGTGACTCACTCTGAGGATGTTTCAACCCACCTGTCCTCTTCCACCCTCCTCACTCTCTCGTTGTGCCATCCCCAGTGAGCTCTGCTTGGGGAACGGGTGCTATTCCACCTCATCTCTGCCATGTTGCAGGACAGATGCAGGTCTCATGCTGTGAAAGACAAGGAGCAGGGAATAAGCAAAAGGTACGCCAACCAGAAGACACTGAAAAGAGGTCCTGAGACTCCCAGAGTGATTTATTTTAGACCATACCACGTTAACCACCAGTAAAGAAGAATCAGAGACTGATGCTGTTTATTCCTTTCTACCCTGCCTCTGGCTCTCTGCCTCCAAATCCTTGTTATATTTGTCCTAACGGAAGTATCGATCTGAACAGAAATGACTGAAAACACCAAGCTTAACCGAGTCTTTCTTTCCTTCAAAACAGGGCTTTCAGCAAGAACCCCAAATAAGGGCTGTTTTTTGGAAGGACAAAACCTACGTTAATGCTCATTTCATTTTCCCCATTCATAAAGATAATCATAGGGGGAAAAGATGTTTCCCCTTTAAAGATTAGACAACATTCAATGCATCCCTTGTGGAGACTATTGGTTTTACATTCAGTTGGAAATTTGATATTTGGGGATGCAAGCCTCAGCTTGCAAAACCAATGACATATGAAAGACCAGGCTTTATGCTGAAAATCATAGGGTTCAGGCAGTGGAAAACCCACCAGGAAAGAAGCTTGCAGCCAACTGAAATGACTGTAGTTTCCTCATTTTTAATGTTTTTCACCATCACTACTGTTGTCAGTCATTGTTAAGTATTAAATTGCATAAAATACAAACTCTTGGAAACAAACATCAGTGCTTATCAGCCTATGTCAAAAGTCAATTTTTTCTTTACAGCAATTTCGCCTGGAAATTACTTCTGGTGAGATGCACTCTGCGGCTCAGCCCTACGCTCCAGGCAGCACACAGCTCCGCAGCACCAGAGCCCTGCCAAAGGCAAAGAGACAAGATCAGTGCTTTGCTTCCCTCGCCCCACGCGCTGCCCGATCCCCAAAGCTTGCAGGCTGGCTTCGTCCTCTCTTGGGCCTATGTCCCAGTGGACAAGGAGTTTATCTGCACATACAGCGCAGCTGTATCTGCCATGGTTTTTTTCTCCTCTACTTGCAACTTCCAACTTGTAAGGAGGAACAAAGTAAAGCCCGAGGAAGAGGCAGCGGGGTGACTCTGATGAACGTTACCCTAGCCAGGAGAGAGGTCACCTTCCTGTCAGCTGAGTGGATTAGTCTGGAGCAGAGGCAACAAAAAACTGACTTGACGACATCTGCAGCCACACCAAAAGATGGGGAGACCTTTTTGGCTGCCTAGAGGCAAGGCTTTGGGGGCCAAGGCTACTGGGCTCTGAGCAAAGGCATAAATGACCCATGTCCTGTGGCCTTTCAAAACAGCAATACACAGAAATATCCCATAAGCAGAGCCCTCCTGCAGAACTCTAGGGGAAGTGCTATAATGCTTAAAGAGGAAATATCCCACTATGTATGGAGACCCAGTTTGAACTTTACTTTAAAAGTTTGAGGACAGGTCATATGGGAAATCTAAATGATTAAATTAGCATCTACACTAATAGGCATAGTAAAATAAGAAATCTTAGGGAATTTATACTGTTAATAAAATCCTCTGAGTGTATTCCAATAGTTTGTGAATTAACGTAATAAACAACTACTGTTTGTTGATAGATTGCATCTGTGTCCAAAGGGAAAGCAAAATAGTAGAGATGGACTGAGTTGCCTGCTGTCTACATAATGAAAATGAGTATTACTTTATGATATCAACATCCAGTGGCTCAGACACATGAATTGTGGATGACTTGCAAAATGCTGGGTTTCAACTATCACTGCTGTCCGTGTGATTTAGGACAGTTTCCATTACACCTCACAGAGCTCAGGACGTTGCCTCTCCCAGCTCACCTTTCCCACACGTCTTTCTACTCTACAGTGAATACACTTGGAAAGTCTGGACCAAACTTTTCCTGTCAGCTTTGACACAGATAGAGGTGAAGTTTTTCCAAAGTGGAAGAAAAGGTGTTAACTTTGAAAAATGGCAACATCGTGTGGAGCTGACCTTTATTTAAGCTCCAGAAAATGCAGTCTTAAATGCAGTGAGGTTTGAAACCCCCAATCACTCTAGTAACACTGCACACATCTGTGCTGACAGCACCTAAACTGACTACTGAAAATTCCCTGAAATACTGTAAAATAGCTAAAGACACAAGCACAGTCATTGTTCGGATGTCATTTTGGGAGGCCTTGAGGAAACCTCCCGCCTTCCCCATATCCTAGAGTAAACAGAAAGGACTATCACAGACTTCAGAGGAACTCAAGATCTCTGTCCCTCTGTATCTCCATGACTTCTCACCTCTTCTTCGATTTCTACATCCGTACGATCCCTCCTGAGGTCACACCTTGTTTTTCAACTTTAATGATAAAGACACAAAGAGGTTAAATGTCTTGCTCAGGGTCACAGTGACCATGACGGGTTCAGCTTATTGGCCTTGCAGCCCACAAAATAAAAATGGCCCAGGTAAGTAGGTCCATGTTCTTCCAGCTATGCCGAGAGCTGCATCCAGATGTTTAAAACATTGAAGGGGTGTGTTGAAAAAGGTACTGCTCCTGGATTGCCTCCAGCCTGCTCATGGTGTGGCAAAGCACTGCCTGTCAAACAGCACAGCTCTTGTAACCAAGGGCAAAGGATACCTAGCCAGCTTTAGATTACAATTCCAGACAAAAAGACATTGTATAAGGACACACATTATTAGCCCCATTTCACACCTGAGAAAACCGAGGTCACTCAGCCACTGTCGCAAAGGTTAACCTTAAATCCCGTGACCACTGACCTGAGCTGCAAACCCTATGTGTGATATTTTGTAAGCACCCAGTAACTCCTATTTCCTGATTATGCGGACATGCAACAGCAGACTCTCCAAAAACTAAACACTTCTGATTAATATAACATGAATACTTGTTTTTCAAAGTCAAACCACCATATAGCCGTACGTCCTTCCCACAGAAGCTGAAGTAATCCCATGTACTGGTCAACAATCCCCTCGCAACAACTGTCTGCTTTCAGGGTCTTGGCTGAGTTTTTGGCAGAATAACCCAGCCGTAACAATTTCAAGCTGAAGAACTCAGGGGAGTAAGCAGGCCAGTAAGTGGGGAGTTAGCCCTTTATGGTTGCTGAATACCCCCAAAACACCCACAACAACAACAACAAAAACCCTCACAGCAGAACTTTTTGCCCTAAGGGTTTAGGATGATAAATGGATATATTGACCTGGCTTTGGCTCCTTGATCTGACCTTGTCTTTCCATGTGACCTTGGGCAAACCATTTACTGCCTGATATTTAAAGATCCTTAAACTCATAAAAGTGTTACTAGATGTCCAAGGTGGGGTGGAGSGGGAAGAGTCTCCAGAAGCACCTAACACACATTGATTTTAAAGTCAATGCTGAGTGATGTTTTCAAAAAATTAAATGCCTTGGATCATCTGACACCCTCACCACATCTCCTGGATCCCAGCTTTCTGTTTGTAAAAAACCAGGAACCTTACCTGCTGGAACAGAAGCCAAGGCGGCGATCAGGAGCCGAGATGATCTCTCAGAATTACCTGACATTAATAAAATTGTCCCTGAATTGCAAGAGAACTGCATTGCTCCCGCAGTGCCCCCACACCAGTAGGTAGGAAGGGTTTGCACAGGACCAAGGTAATATTTGCAGAAACACGTTTGCACTTTCTCACCCACCATAGGAAAAGACAGTATAGCACACATGCTTTGCCAGCGGAGGTTGTGCCGTCTGTTATGCCAAAGTCATAACTCACTGCCAATAACCTTAATTAAAAATATTAATGCTGGAAAAGTGTGTCTGAAAAGTCTGCTGTTCCATTCTCCTTTCCATACAATTGCTCTGTAATTGCAATAATTTCTGTATCTTGGGGAGCATCACTCCCCGGGGCCTGCCTTCCCGTGCCTCCAAGTGCAAAACCCTTTATTATTTTACAGGCTCACTCTGCCACCAAGGTGTTACCACTTAATTAGAAAGAAGGAGAATATATATTAAGCAGAATCCATTATGGACTGGGAACGAGGCCATGCATACGAGCTGCTGCTGAACTGCTCAACGAGAAGCTTTCCACATACTGTGGCTGACTGGGAGGGGAGGAGAAGATATACATCCACCTTACTGGCAAAGCCTTGACGTGGCAGGGAGGAGATGAAGCAGGACATTTCCCAGCAGCAGGCTCTCTCCTCCTCCAAGATACGCTGGAGCATGAGAAGAAGCAAAGAGTAGAAAATCGTGCTGCCCAATGCAGAGGCTTGGGGAAATCATGAGGAAGGATGCTTCTCCTGCCCTCCAGGGACAGTGGCCTGAGCTATTCTGCACAGGAGTAACTCCAGTGGAGGAACACTAATGTAAACCAAGAGGAAGAGAGAGGAGTCTGACGGGCATCAGAGGTTTAACTTTCTACATGTGTAAGAAACATAGAGCCATTAGCAAAGTCCTCCTTCCTGCCATTTGAGGTCAGAATCTCAACTGGGATAAGTAAAGGTTGTGAAACACCCCAGTTTAAGTCTTTCTGAAGGTCATCTCAAAAAGCAACAACTATGGCCCAAACCTGCTTCTGCTTCACATATGCCTCTTCCCCACATATAGGATGTGGGGATGTACCCCCACTGATGCAACACTGTGGTAGAGAGATTTTTATATGCAGAAAGATTTGGGAATTTTAAACTATGGAAACACATGAAAAAGAAAAAGCAGATTAATAAGGAACTGGTTTATTTGAGGCTTTGGGATACAGCAAGAGAAGAGGTTGGACTGTGAGCTTCAACGAGGGTCGACACTGCATGGAGGAGTGGTGGACAGGGAAAACTGAAGGAGGACTCTATCAGGAAGCCCCACGAGCGTGCAGCTGCATCCAGCCTAGGCCATCCCGCACCAGCGGGACGCAGAGCCAGCACAGTGCTGAGTCCGCAGCATGGTGCACCCAGTGCTGCCAGGGCACACGCAGGGCCTGGCATGGGACACCAGCAAAGCACATGACCATCCAGTGCCTCCCACCAGTTACCTACATTGCTGCCTGGGCCTTTGCACAAATTGCTTCCCTTAACACAGCTTTTAAATTCCCTCCGAGTGTGTCCTCCACCTCTGATCCATCTTTTCTCAGTGTGTCTTGCTTTCAATATACATCAGGCAGAACAAAACACGCTGCATCTTCTCACTTGGCCATTTCACCAGTAACCGCATGGCAGAGCCAAAAAGACCCAACCCAACCACACTGCTGCACTCCCTGCAGGGATCTCCCTCTTTCAAGGGCAGCTCTCCATTTCGGACGCTGTCGCTCTGGCCAGCCCAGTTCCTACCCGCACGGGAGCCAGTGAAGCAGCCAGTATTAAATGGCAGGTCTACAAAGCTCAATTTCCCCCCAACAGTGGCATGGCACTTGCGGGAGGGTGCTCCGATTCACAATAAATAAATAAATACCTGATATCCCAAATTAATCCCTGTTATTACATACCATGTGCAAGCAAAACCGTTAGTGCTTGCTGGTGATGCAAGTTAATTACCACACTGTCACCAGATGTTATACAAGTCCTGTCAAGGTGTGACAGGCCCGAGTATCACAGCTCCTCATTTCTGCTGGGGAGGACGGCAGAGCATTTCCGCGTGGCATTACTGTCACGTCGTCCCATGATGAGCCTGTGATGAGCACCCTAGGAGCAGTTCTGATAAAGTTACTCTATTCAAAGTAACTTTTGTCTGCTTTATTACATTATGTATTCCTAAGAGAGAGGCTGGTAAACCTGGAATGATTAGTCTTCAATTTGCAAACATATACTCTTGTGTGCAAAGTGATTGCAGTGTATGCAGAGCATATGCCTCTATAGCTTTAGGTAAACCTTGTTTCAACTCTTAAAAAGCGACATGTAGCAGGAGTGTTAGGTATGGAAAAAATCTCATTCCTTGTCCATCGTGATGTAGCAGTGTAAGAATTGTTGTGAAATCATGTTTTTTCCAGTATATTTTTGATTAAATGTTTTCACCGGGGAGAAATTTTTATTCCAAAGGTTCTGAATTTTTCACAGAAATGTGAAAATGTTTGGGGGCTTTGGTGGCAGCAATCGCACAGCAAAATGTTGCCTTATGTTACACCAAAGCCTCAACAGAAATTAATTCCTGCACACTGGCGATGCTTTCCCTCGGGTAAAGCTCCTTCCTTGAGGTGAAGACCTAACACAGCACCGCTCCATGACAAAAGCAACCGACTCTTTGACCGATCCTGAGGCAAAACATCTAATCTGTGTCATTTGTATTAACTCATTACATTTAACATGAATGTCTTTCTCCCCAAGTACCTTAAGGAAAAGCATCCCTGGTTTGCAGAATCAGCTTTGCAATACATTTCCATGAGCTGTTTTCTCTACAAACTAGCTAGAAAAACGTGCAGTCCTCACCCCTGGGAACACCAGGCTGGCAGTGGGCGATCACCCCACGCTCCCTCCATCTCCCTGCTGTGTGGCACCGAACAAGGAGAGAGGCTCACGAAGCCCTGTAAGCACAAAGGGAACAGCGTAGGAAAGCCTGGACTACAGGGTGAGCTCTGGAAAGTGAAAGCAGGTTTTGTGGCTGTTCTCGGCTTTGCAAGGCAGCTTCAGCAGCTCCCGCAGCTCTCCCCACGGGCTGACTTCCTCATCACAACGGAGGCATCACAGCCATGCCGCAGCCGTGCAGCTATTTCTTTGATCTTCAGGACCGTTTGGAGTAGGCCCGTGAATACCAAGCCTGGGATTTGCATTTTTGAGGAGGCTAGGTACAATAGCTCCAGATGCTTCTTAACCTCTTTATGTTACAGCTGTAAAAATGCAGAAGAGCTCCTCAAGCGAGCCCTAAAGAAAGGGAGACTGCCTGTCATCATCTTCAGACAGCCTGTAAGCCCCAAAGATCAATGTCCCCAGGTCTGGGATCTTCTTTTCCCTTGATATTGGCTATGTAACAGGGTTATATTTTTGCTTATATTCAATGCACAAGCAGAACTGACCACATCTTCCTAAAATACCACACTTTAAGCAGGTTGCAATAGGGTCTAAAGCAATAGAAAAGAGTGGGACACCAGCTTCCCTTTGATTATTCTTCTAATGGAACAGGAAACCATAATGGTTTCAATTTGTTTCAGTTTTGTCCTGCATCAGTGCGGGGGCCTTTGCAGCCCACTGTGAGCAAGACACTGCTGATATCATGGTCTCCAGGTCCTTGCTCCCCTTTCAACAACTGGACCCTGTCTCTGAGTTTAAACACATACCCAAAACCTGCCTAGCACACTAGAGATGACAAAGGGACCTCCAGAGCACCAGACTTCAGGTGCATGAAACAAGGACAATACAACAGCTCTCTTCTATGGAAGAGATTATTTAAAACATCCCTGCTACGGCTTTGGGGGTTCAGGCGACCCTTTGACCATGGTTGTTAGACCACGGGAGCAGCTCCCACTCATCCCTGAGGCAGCCGCCAGCAGTCCACATGATGAATTTGCAAATCACCCATTACCAGCAGTTTCAATGATCTAATTAGACCCAAATTATTTTATGTCTTCGAAAACATCACAGATATTGTTGGAAAAGATAACATGCATGTGTACAGTCTTGCCTGCAAGGAACTGTTTTATCCCGCCAAGTGCACAAGCACAGCATTTCTGGCTCCGGGTGCCCTGCCACAGGGTGAATTTTGCTTGTGGGCAAAGCCAGCTGAAGCAGATCTCTGTGCCTGCCTGGAATGAAGCCTGTGCAGGGAGGGAAGGCAGTAGAAGGGAGGTACAGCCTTCATCCTTCTCTGGCCGAATCCTCTGCCCAGCAAGCACCCTGTAGCCTTTGTGCTTGTTACCGCAGCCTTGCCGCAAGGCTTCGGCTCCTACCCGGGAGCGGGAGAGGAGCAAAGGCAGGAAACTTGCTCAATCCCTCAGCCAGAAACACAACAAAGCAGTTAATGGCCCCCTGATTTGTTACAGATCAGGCTGTCTGGCCAGGCCCCCACAGAGCTGCTCAGCCCCTGTGCCAGATAACACAAATCTATAAAACCTAACACATCGCAGGCACTCCTCCTGCCTCTAGCAGCACTGGGGTCACGCGTCCAAAGTGGGTGGCCTCCTCCGAGCAGCATCTGAGCAGCATCTCCCCCATCTCGGCAAACGGTCGGTCCAGCCAGAGGAGTTTAAGCAAGCACACGGGGGGGGGCCTGGGAAGCAGCCCCGACTCAGAGAAACAACCAAAACGCTGCTGACAGCTGCGGGTCTGGGGAGAACAGTCTGATGAGAGACTTCTGCTGTTAGGTAGACTGAAACAATTAACAGAAATCTGAGCCCAATGGGAACAAGGCTAATACCCTGATTATTCCCTTGCAAGTCATGCCAGAGAGACAGGCATTTATCTGAAACCCGCACCGGGAGAGTGCAGGCAGGGAAAGGGGTGCAGGCAGCTACCGTGCCCAAAGCAACCCTGCAAGGCAGCTGCATTGGAGCGAGGCCACAGTGGTTTACAGGAGTCACGTGTACCTTTTATTCGCTAACAGATGTGTCAGCCACAGGCAGGGCTGTGCTCCTCACTGCCTGTATGAGACTTTTTGAAGTCACTCTGCCATGCAAAAACGCAATGGGTAAATGCACCACCCAGCTTTACACACTAAGTCCCTTCAGGAAAAAGGAAGAAAAAGTGCTGTGAAAGGTGTCTATGAGGTGGAATAGGAAAATAAACTGGGAGGTGAACTTTGCCTAGGAAGTGAATCAGAGATGCTGCCTTACCCCCAGTCTTGCCAACTGCTGAGACTATGGTATATGTAGCCCTAGATAAAATACAGAGAAAACAGGGGAGGCCCTCGTGAGAAAGGGTGGATTTGAATATGTATTACAACTCCTAATATACTATTTGATTTACCCAAAAGGAAAAAGAAATATAAAGGACAGGCCAAGAAGACGCAGGTGTGGAGACCCAGAGTCGGGCTCTAGAGCCACTAACCACAGACCTGGAAGCAGAGCAGATGCAGAGCAGCAGCTCATGTCCCTAACTGGATCAATACAGCACAGGCAGAGCTGAGCTATCATGGTCACAGGCACACACCACGACAGCCGGGAGATGCTGCACTGCAAGGCTGCTGGATTCCCATTTCACAGGACAGGAATGCCCAAAACAAACATCACCTCGCAGCTCTGATCCTGCAAGGCACTTATCACCTGCAGCCCCACAGCTTGCTGTGTTATCTTCCTACGTTCAAAACACAGGGGTCTAAACAGAAATTCAACCAAATTCCCTTAGCACCTGTATTCAAGAGCTGCCTTTTAGAAAGGCAACTCTGTGTTTGGGAGAATCCACTGCAGCCTGTAACTAAGATGTCCAAATAGTTGAGTACATTTTATTTTCTCCAAAATCCATATTAAATCTAGCTTCAAATACTCCGGCTTCTGTTTCCAGCTGTGTTTGGGAGCAGGGGAGCCTCCTGCTACCTGAGCTCTGCACCTTAGAGAGACCTTGCATGACCGAGTCATTTGCTGACACCAGCCACAGAGAAAGGCCACATTGGCAGCAAAACATTTGCAGCACCGATGTCGCTGGCTGAAAACCTGCTGACCCTCCATAGACTGGGTCCCGCTGCACTCTCTTTCTCCCCCCGCCCCCATTTTTTAATCAGTGTGCCTCATATGATAGATCAAAGGACTTAAAAGCAAAGTGAAGGTGCTCCAGTGCTTGGCATGAACACTGAGACAGTCAGTACTGCCTATGCAGGCAGCCCAGGGGGGATGCAGATATTAATTTAAAAATTACATTGTAAGGTTTGAATACTGTCATCTGTTTCAGACTTTAATTCTCAGGTCTTCCATTTTCTTGTTCAATCACAAGGAAAGAGCCTCATGGCCAAGAACTCCCACACCAGTCCAGATCTGAAGGTTATGGATGTTCAGCTGTTTTGTCCATCACTGCCTGGTGCAGATCCCCAGTGCTTAGTAATAGCCACTGTGCAATTAGTTCTGTTGCAATAGTAGGGCAGCACCAGTTACTGAGCAGACACTTGTAGCAATAAAAAAAAAAAAAACTAAGTCTTGACTTTCTAAGTCATAGCGCAATAAATGTCTCTCTTTTGGAGGACTTCCATCTCTACTATTCCTACCTCTCAGTTYCTTTTTAAAAAAAAAAAAAAAAAAAAAAAAACCTAATACAAGTCTCATTTGCAGAGCATTTATCCTGGAGCTATATACTCACTGAGATGTGTCAGACCCAACAGTCCCTTAGTCTGACTTGCATAACACAGAACATCAAGTTTCATCCATCCAGCTGTATACCAAGCTCAGCTCATGCCCAGATAAAGCAGGTTCCCATCAGGGCAGTCATGCTGTTCCAAAAGACATTGGGAAGAGAGAAAAAGGTACAGCCCTAATGAAAACCAGGACAATGGGGATCCAGAATGGTTTTAACGAAGAAAACTACAGGAAAGACGCAACTCCTGAGAGCCCCTGCTTGGAATCCTCTGCCACCAGAGGTTCGGTGGCACTTAATAACAGTAGGGGATTTGAGAAGGCAGGGTCCAAGGAAGAGAGAGTGACTATTGCAGGGGAGGACTCAGCAGGATTTCTAGCTGAACTAAAGGCTTTCCAGCAGTAACACCGCACACTCCGATCTGCAGGCAATGCCTGCAGGGGTAATTCCCCTCCACCATCCCCTCTCTTGAGGCTCACTGAAGAGACAGTTCAGTTTGCTGAGCTTCTGCAAACTACAGCCTGGTTTTAAGGCAGACCAAAAGCAAGTTTTATTCTGGATTTTAAAACGTTGTGGTTTGGTGAAAGCTTCATGCTTGGCCGAGCAATCCCAGGCTCCCAAAGTATGCCATCCTGCCCCAATCCTCCTGTCAGCAGGCACTGTGTGCTGGGGTGGTGCAGCCCCTAATTACAAGCTGTATCACACTTTTCTCTCTGTATGCGACCCTACTTTGGCAGGGCCGTATACTGAGAGGCTGTATATGTGTGTGTATATTTGCTTTTGTGTTGACTGATCTCCACAGCCTGCATAACCCTCACCTCTAGCCTGACCCTGCGGAGTAGGTTTTGGACAAGACCCATGCCTCCATACATAGTCCAGATTTAGTCCTTGCTTGCCAATTCCCTTTAAACTCGCATCCCTGTGGTTCAGCTTGTTCCCTCCTTCCCTCTCTTCATGGTCTCCACTGTTCTGTGCCCCCTGCCCCTCGGCATGTCAGCAGTGAGATGATATTCCTCTCTCCAGTACACAGCTACTGTCGAATTCAGCAGAGCCTGCAGAGCCCCATGGAGAGAAAGGACTTGCCCATAAGAGGTTTTCCAAGTCACACCAGAAGGCACAAAGTCCTTGAAAGCTGAGCACAGATACTCAGTTGGATTTCTGAGCCCGGGAGAAGCAAAACACGACAGGAAAATGAAAGAGGGCAAAAGAAAGGGACGATCCCACTGCGGCCAAGCAGGGAAGCCAGAGTGTCCCCAGGGCATCCCATCCCATGAATGCCGAGCCGCCACTCGACAGCACGCCTGCGCACAGAGCACTGACCAGAGTCTTTGCTTTAGGCAAAAAATTGGACTTGTAAGAGCTAAAACGAACACACTCTTCAAGTAAACTCCATCGAAGTGAAATTCTGATGAGGGCTTCACCACCCTTCCGCCTGCAGACACCCTCTCTGTTCAATTCAATAGTCTGTCATGCTTGTTACTGGGAAATGAATTCCCTTCACACTGACATTTCATATACTTACTGATACAGCATATAATGAACACTCCGCCAACCCTGTCAGCCTCCTGCAAAACTAACTTTTTATTACATGTTTTTTCATTATTATATTTAAATTTGCTTTCTGTTTTGTTTTGTTGTTGTTTTTTTTCTTTTTAAAAGAGCAGCCCAGGATAACGGATCTCACCATCAGGCTCCTCCTTCAGGCCAGGGTCTTGCACTGTGCAGCGCACAAATTTCTACCACCGCAGCCAGCCCTCGGGGCTCCCCAGGATGAGGCACCAAACTTTGCAGAAGATCTAGCACCAGCACTGCCAAGGAGCTGCAGAGATTTGAACAGGGATAAATTATTAGGCCCTGACTTCACAGTGCACTGAAGCACCTTCTCAGCATTAAGCATACAGCAGTCCTCTGCTGCATGATCATACACCTTACTGACCTGGGGCTAACCACATCTATCCCATCAGCAGGATACTTACACCTAGTATCTCTGACATTATGATGACTTATTCCACAGTTAGACTTACTTGCTTTCACTCTCCTACAGCGTCTAACATAAGACAGTGGCAGTGCACAATAGTGGCTCCCAGGCATTAAAGAAGAAATACTCCTAATGAAAATCTGTAGAAGGTGTAGAATAATCCCCATAGCACTTCAGCTACAGGCTTGAGCACTAAGCTGGCTTTCAGCTCCTGCTGGCTTTATTTTGGGCTAGATGCACCTCTGATAAGAGCTGTTCCCAGCCCAGAAGCTAGTTAGGAGATGCACTCACCAGCAGCAAGCGGGACATTTTCACCTCCTCTGGGATCATGGCCATCAATGTAAATGATCACCTCCTCAGTTGACCTTTTCCTTTGGTCTAGAACATCAAATAAACAGAACAAACTGCTCTGAAACTCTGTGACAGGAGCTTGAGACACCTGAAATAACAGATAGAAGTGACAAGCGCTCCCAAGAGTGGTTTTCCTTCTTTTCCTGCTTGACACTTCACTGTTCTCTGCAGAAAGGTCTGATGCCTTTACACATCGTCTAATCTGACTTAAGAAAACCAGAAGCCTCATGGAGAGGGGAACCTGTTTTCTTAAGCTTTTAAAAGGGCCATGAACTCCTAGATAAAAAACTGATGAGCAGCACAAAGTGATATCTGGAGCTTGTGCAATTTTTATGTTAACAACCAGACACCACAGTATGAAATGGAAACCCAACAACACGACAATAACATTTTTGTCTCAATTTTTTTTCCCTCCGTTTACAGAAGAATGGCTATATTGCATCAGATGAGAGGTCTATCAGCCTGAGCATCCAGCCTGAAGATACCCTGTTAAGGGTAATGTGCCAATACCAATACTTCTTGAATACCTGCTCCAAGCCTCCAGCAATTGGGGCACCAGAAGAGGTTTGCGAGTACTCCTTGATGGATTTCTCCCCATGAATTTATACAAATGCTATTTGAACTTGCAGCATTCAAGGTAGCTACAAGCAGCCTAATTATGTGTTTCACGAAGTATCACCTTTCATTTGAATATTCCACCTGCTAGTTTTGTTTGATGGCCCCCAATTCTTGTGCTGGAAAAGACAGAAAGCAACATCTTGTTCCAACTCTTCTCCCACTCATATTAGTATTGTACAACTAGTGACCTGCAGCCACCTGTTCCATAGGTTCATTTCTAGTTTATTTAATCATTTCTCACATTCAAGTGCTTCCCATGTTGCTAACACTTGCTGCTCCTCTCTGTGCCTTTCCTAGCTCCAAGAAGTCATTTTTGAGATGAGGGTACCAAATTGCACTCAGCAGACAAGACACAGAACCTTAGCTATAGTCTCTGGTTTTTTTCTCTGATCCTTTCCCACCAACCCTCTTGCTTTTTGACAGTTGCTGGGCTCTGCGATGCCATTGCCATAGAATAATTTACAGTAGCTCCCGAGTCTCACTGAGGAATGAGATCCCAGCTCAGAACTCATCATTTTGTATGTAAAGCGACAACTGTCTTTCTCCATGTGCATCACTTCATTTATCTGCATTGAATTTCACCCACTGTTTATTGCCTAGTCACTCCATCTCACAAGTTGGCTTTCTTTTTTACTACCCCTACTATCACCATCAGTCTTCACACTCAGTCTTGCCTCGTCTTCCAGATCATTTATGAATACACTGAACAGGGCTGCTGCCGGCACAGATCCCTGCACAGCACCACTGCTGACCTCCCTCCCTTGCAGAGGTGAGTGGCTCTTCCTGCCTTTTGGTTCCTGTCTTTTAAGCAGTTATCCATCAGATGACCTTTCCTCTTAGCCCATAGTGGCTTAGTTTCCTTAAGCTCCTTCATTGAGGAAACTGATCAAAAGCCTTCCAGAAATTTAAGTGGATTTTGTCAACTGGATTTACCTTGTCTACATGCTCTCTGATGCCTTCAAAGATTTCTAAAGAGATTTGTGAAGCTTGATGCCTGCCCTTTCTGAAGGACATACTGTCCTTCTTATCCAGGTGCCTGTTGATCCTGTTCTTTCTTTCCTCCAGTTATCCCAGTTCAAGTCTCTAATTCTCTGGACCTCCACAGAGCCCTTCTGAGAACCAACATCACATAAGCTGCTTTTCATAAAACCATTTCTGATGCCAAGGCAGTTTTAACTGAAAGGTTGCCCACTGCAGTCAGTTCAGCTTTTTCATCCTTGAGTTAGGACTCACAGCCCACTAATAAAGATTTGGAACAGACTCCTAGTCATTTCTGCACTTGCAACATGGTTTGCACATCCTTTCTTTGAAGACATGTTAAGAAGGCAGTAGACACATTAGCATAAAGTTTCTCATCTTTGCTGAAAAGTCACAAATTGATCTGAAGTCTTCAAGAGCTGAAAAGTGTGGATGACTAGAGTGTGGGTTGAAGAGACGAACCTCCCCAGCAAGGGATGCAATGCAACCTGACCTTCTGAGCCCTCAGCTGTGTCCCCTACCTCTGTCCACAAAGAGCTTACAGCAGCAGAGGGAAATGTGGGCACAGCAGACTCAAAGTAGACATTGGAAGTCGCAGCACAAGAACTCTTTCAATACTTCCTCGCTGAAAAGAGACATAGAACCCATGGCTAAAAAATTCTTACCCAGAATGCTTTTTTTTAGCAGCCCACATGATGCTGTTTTATCCCTGACACACAGCACTTTTGAGAAGCTGGAGGTGCTGAGCTCCAGAGGGAGCAGGCGCGGGGAGAAGCCCAGCGGCAGCTAGTGCACGCACACCGCTCCTCCGGCACAGGCACCCACACCACCATCCCATCCTCCCCTCCTGCCACAAGGACACCTGCAGCACACGTCCATCCTCTCCATGGGCACTGCCAAGACACAGCACTGCCTTCCCACAGACATCCTCTTCGAACACCGCTCAAACAAGACAGCCACCTAAGGGAATTGCATCTCTAAACCAGCCTGGTGAACAATTCCCCTAGCTCTTCCAGCAATGTCCAGTGTTTCTGCAGTGCAGGGAGCAGCTCATTATACTCAGGGCTCAGCAGAGCACGTTCCCATGGAAACAGGCAGCCTTTTTATGTCTGTTGACAGCTTTGGATAGTTTTTCTCTAAAATGCTTGGACACAGAACAGGTGTCTCCAAGCCAGGCAGTAACCAGATAGTGCAAAGCTAGCACAGCTAGATAATGAGACAAGTGTTTATTTGAGACGAAACATTTTCACCCGGCGAGGGAGCCAGTCTATAGCTGCATGGTCCCTGCTGCAGGGGCATGTAAAGGCATCTGCTGTCAGCAGCCACAGGAGGGTGGCACAGGCTGCCCACACCCCACACGCTGCACACTGGGAGCGGGGATGTGGCTCGTGCTGCATTCCCCCCACCCTGCAAATACTGCAGCAGGGATGGGTGACTGGCTCCACCGTACCAGGGGTGCAAGCAAAGCCTCATCACCACTGTGCATGCTCTCAGGACTCTCCTGCTAAGCCTTTCTGACCAGCCACGAGGAGTGATCTATTTGCAAAGCAGCGAATAATCCCCCCATGCCTGTTTCTTTTCTTGCAGGGATGGACTTTCAGTGAAACAGCTCTGAATGGAAGGAAAAGGGTGGATTAACAAATGTGTAATAGCCACTTCTCCCCTTGCTCAAGCCAGCCACTATGCAACAGCCAACTCTCCCCTTGCTCAAGCCAGCCATTCAGCATTTCCCCTCTTAACACCAAATAACCATCTTTTCTGTTTTGTTTCTTCTGTAGCTCGGATTGTTATTGTGCCTGAGCTTCAGCCAGAAAGCACTGAGTAATTTTGCACAGGAATATTTGTAATTGGTAATGTGGTGTTACATCAAAAATGATGTCGAGAACTTATTCAGGTTTCCAAGTCAGGTGCTCAGAGAGGCCATGCCAGATTTAAAATTGCCTGTGCAAATTTTATTAGGCCCACTTGTGCTCACACGTTATGGTACAGTCTAATTACCCAATTGCCTCCTATTTTTCCCCCAAAACACCTGCCTTGTTCGCTGAATGGATAATTGTTCACCACAGACTTTTATGACCCTAATTATTATTTAGTACACAACATCCAAATCCTGTCTCAAACAAACAAAAGACTGCTCATTTCCTCTTGAACCTGGCTCAAGTTTCCTAACTAATGTAGCTGAAAACTTCAGAAATTTTTCATTTCTCAGCACAATATAGCATATATAAATGATTTCATATATAAATTAATTTCTCAGCAATGTCTTATAKAAAAGTGAGAAACTGAGGCACACAGAGATTAAAGCTAAAGCTACTGAATGTAACAACTAGTTTTGCAATACTCTAGGCGTCATCACTCTGATGAACTCCAGAGCATTTAGCATCTTATTTACTTGAATACGCCGAGATAAACCTCCTATAAATTTTCAACTTAAGTTATCTGCATTTCTACACACCAGCCCTACAATCTACATTCAGAAGATGAAGGACGCAGTTGCTGATATTTTCAGCTTCTTGCTCTGCATCACAGAAGAAGCATAGCTAGAGATTCCCATCTTCCAACCTGGCCTATGACTTTATTCCTTGGTCTTTCCTGACCCCGCAGCCCCCACCACCCACGCACTGTTCCTGCAGGAACACCCCTCTTACGCATAGTGCGGGGTATCATCTGTCCCCATCCAAAACGCCGAGCTGTTCAGAGGATGGAGTTTCTGAAGGATGAAAAAAGTCACCATTTCATCTTTTTAGTCCAAACGGAATGAGAAAGGCACAATGCTGAAGTTGTTTTCTGAATGAGCTCAGGGTGAAAAAACCGCTCAGGGTCAAATGAAAGGTCTCATTTTTAGATCAATCATCTTTGTTTCAAATTCCTTAATGTAAAATTCATTCCAATTCAAAGGAAAACCAACCCTACAGCCAGGGAGCAAATGCAAAATGTTAACGTTAAAAAGCATGCACTTCCAGTATTAAAGGTGTTTTGGACATCAATATAATTTCACAAGAAAAAAAATATGACTTTAATCCAAGCCATATTTTACAATGGCAATTGGTGCGATGAACATTTCTAACCAGCTCTCATTGCAAGCACCGAGCAAGGTAGCAGGCAGAATAAGTAATGTGTGACCATGTTATTAAAGGTTGTGCAAGAAAACATCTCCACAGAGGAGATGAAACAAAGATCAGTCCCTAAACTGATGCATTTTAAGTGCTTGATAGGGCAACCTTATCACACTTTTTATCAGAGAGGCTGCTTTTCTTTGGGGTTCACTGGAACCTTTCTGCATGCCAGCCTGAAAGACTGGGAAATTACTAACGGGGAGCATACCGCAGGGATCTCCGCCTCACAGCATATGCGCCCACGGAGCAGAGTTTGGGCATTTCAGTGCAGTAACCGACCCCACCCAATGCCGCACTTTCCTCTCCTGGTTCCCAGAGAGAAGACATTTCGTACCTATTTTGTTCGTAGCAGAGGGTCAGAAGGATGCTTCATCCTGTTGTGTTGCTGCTGTCATGATGACAAAGAGGCAGAATGAAGTAAACATATACAAAACATTTGGAAGAAAGGGCTAAAACTGAGAAAAACAAAGCCATCCTTGAAAAAACAAGAATGAAAAAGATGAATGGTATTATCAGTCAGAAGATGAAAAAAGAAAAGAGGAAACACCTAGAGACAGAACATGGGAAGAGCTTTCGTCTTGTAAGACTAGCTTTTCACTAGAGCCTGAAATGTTTAAGGTAACAGGGGATTTGTGTGTACTCCACTGACTTTGTGGAAACCATTCCCCAGCTTTCACCCAAGGACTGACAGCCTCCAGCCCCCTGGCACTCTGGAAGCCTCTTTTCGCCCGCGCTATAGCTAGACAAACAAGATGCAGCCTTCTCACAGCAGCCAAGCATCCCTCCTCCTCTCTGCAGGCCCTCTCCCTCCATTTGGGATCTGCAACACTGTTCCCCTACAAAACCTCCGAGGGGTCCTCAGTCCCCGCTAGCCTTGCTCACACGTGTCACTAATGCACTTCTGAGCAGCCTTTACTTTTTATTTCCACCTGGTAGTTAACATCTGGGTGCACGCGGCTGTCCAGTTTAATCCTGCCTCTCAGCTCCCTCTGCTGTCCCAGGGTCTCTCCCATGCACAGTTATACTACAGCTTCACATGATGGGTGCTGGGGAGGAGGGCTGGAAAGCAGCTTGGTCTTCAGCACCTCTGAAAATCCCACTTAAACCCAACACTGCCTATTGATATGAGCTGGTGCAGCTCTACGCTGTGCAGTACAGAAGAAACATGTGCTGCCTGGAGGTGAATGGACTTGCTTTCTCATCTCGCTTCAACTTGAGGGTGTTGTGTCCCATCCCTGACACTCTTCCCAGCTCTCACACAGTGACCAAAAGTATATGACAAACCATGGTCCCACTCTTTTGGAATGAGAGGCAGAGCTATTGAACCCTTTCCAAAGGAGACTTAAAAATATTCATGGTTCACAAGATGAATTCAGTTCTACTTATTATTCAGCTCAGCTATGGTTAAACCAATTTAAGCTACACAACATAAGAGTTATTAAAAAAGATCTGTGCCTGTCAACTTTTCATTACATTACTGCTTGACATTCACCTTGTAAAAAAAAAAAAAAAAAAAAAAAAAAAAAAAAAAAAAAAAAAAAAAAAAAGGAGACTTTAAAATTAAACTATGTTGAAGTGTAAACCAGTCACAGAAGAGGAAGACATTAAAACACTATCACTGGAACACAGCTTGCACAAGCTGCCCTCTCTCCCCTCCCAACCCCAGCCAGCCTATTAGAGCCCAAGGGCATCAAACAGCAATTCAAAGGAACAACACCACTGCACTCAATTTTGTTATTTATGTTTTCCTTTGAAACAGATATTGCTGAGGCTGTTTCTGTCCTCCTGGTAGGGGTCACTTTCTCAGGTAGAGGCTGGACTGGGCACCCATTTGCTACCAACAAGTGCCCTCCGCCATCACCACTTGCAGGGGCTGCGAATCGGAGCTTTTCACCTTCCCCAGGAGGATCTTTCCCTCCTCCTCTTCTCATCCCAGGCAGCAGAGGAGGAGGAAAGCGATGCCCTTCTGTGCCCCAAAGGGGTCTTTTTCGTACAGAAACGAGTGAGCACAACAGCCAAATTACTGTTCTTTATGTCTCATATGATGTTTATTGTCTCACAGAGCATCGCACTAAAACTGCCCCTCTCCAGTTGCTAGGCAGGGCAGTTCCCACTCTGCTTTACTGGTGAAATTTGCCATCCACCTGCATGGAGTAGAAAATCAACCAGGCAAGGACAACCCAGGGCTAGGGGACAGGAGGAACAGGAGATTCACACAGAGGTGCTCCACATGCACACAGACTTAAAAGAAGAAAGACTCTGAGTACATCCACATCTTTTTCTAAGCCTGCTCAAGCTAGCCTCTGAGCTCTTCAGAGAGCTCATCCCTACAGTCCCGTGAGTAGCAGAAATGCTAACAATCTCATCTTTATGCTCAGAAAGCGAAGCAGAAGACAGTAAGTGATTCTCCAAGAGAGAAAGACAAAATCAGCCCAGCACAGAGCCCTAACCACTCCACCGCCCTTTCCTTCCCTCTGACCAGAAGCCACTCTGCTGTGCAAGCAAGGCCTTACACTGTTACATGCCCTGCTGCAGGGCAGATAGTCACAGCCCTCATGGCAGCGATCATCAAACACGGTGTGCCACCTTCTTCTTCAGCCTGGCACTGAAACCATCCCTTTTCACAATGCCAGGCTCGTATCTTTGTCCCTAGCCTTCAATACACACCAGGCAGGCACAGTGAGGGCTGTCCTGTTACCACTGCTATCAGCTCCCCTCCCTCCCAACACTCACCTTCCCCAGCAGCTGCAGGAATAATGCCAAGTTCAAAAGGCCAAAGAGGATTATTTATCTGCATTTGATGCATATGAAATCCTCGTCTAGTTCCTCTCCCAAAGCCCCATGTCCTAGTTAACCATTTTGCAGGAGAAAGGCATGCAGTTTGCTCCCTGCCACCTAAGCAGCCAAATGAAGGCAGCGAGAGCTGCATATGTCTGTTATTACTTGTTCCACTTGAGTGAAACTCCACAATTGGGTGATAGCAGGAGGCACTTGCTCTGAGCAAACACATAGTTGTGAACACAACGAAAGTATAATCCCCTTGCGGGAAATTACGCAATCTGCAGGGCTGGGGGGGGAGAAAATCCAAAGCTCCTGGTGATGAGAAAGAAGACAGAGCAGGGAAATAAAGATCCAAGAACTCTTAAGCTTTACGTGAAATCAGATCACTCAGCTGGGCAGAACGATCCAAAGCCAGCCCAGCGACAGACTGCTTCATGGTAATTGTTTCACGGAAAGGCAAGAACAGAGGTTGCTTAGAACAACTATAAAAGGTTTTCAGATATTTGATAATGTAACCGCTTTCCTGCTGGAGCCTCTTCCCACCACCACCCTACACACTGAACTGTGGTTCAGGCAGCATGTTTTTGTTAGCTTGCTCAGGAGTGCTGTCTTATAGGTGCTCACGCTTTTAAGGAGATATAAAACAAAAATAAAGCATTTCTTTTCAACAAAATTGGCCATCAGAGACCTGATCCCACAACCCTTCTGCCTACAAGAAGCCTTTACTCACTTGGCAATTCTGTTGACTGTTTGTCTGAGAACAACTTTGCACACGAGGAAGGGCATCAGACTGGGAGCCAGAATTGCACACGATTTCCCCAACAGGAGATGGAGTACACATGTCAGCCAGCGCCAGCCGGAAGTCAGCAAAAAATCCCAGAGGTTCTATGTGCTAAATGTGAATCCAGAACTGCAACCCAAGCATGCAATGAGGATTCAGTATGAAGTGGCACCTACTTATTCCTTTGTAGGAAAGCTGTGCCCTCATTTGCAGGAGTAAACATACATCACGTCATCCAAGAGGACACAAACACTATGCACACACTGGAGGGAGCTGACAGGCAGTTGGACCAGCATGCTAGTGGGAATTACGCTAAGATGAGCCGGACTCCGCAAGGATATGAGCAGGTCTGTGACATCCCACGTGTGAAATATATCCCCTGTGAGGCATTCACGGTACACTCATCCTGGGCTGGGGGGCTCTTGCGCGTCTGAGCCTCAAAGAGAGGAGAGTCTGCATGAGTTTGAGGTGTCACAGATTGCTAAGACCACTGTAACTTTTCCCTAGTAGGTTTTTGAGCTGCTTCCTATGACCAAGGCTTGGGTCCTGGGGTATTTTGCCTGTCCCTGGCCATTACAGGCAGCGACTAGTTGGGAGAGAGGAATCCCTGCTGTTTTCTTACTCATCAGTTGTGGAAGGATGAGAAGAGGTTTGTATTTCTCCTCTAGAACAGGGAATGACACTGTGGGGGTTAAGCACTCCCCCCTTCACCCCCAAGGAGAGGAGCAGATCCACAGAGCAGGCTCTGCTCTGTAAGCACTCCCTGCTGCCAGCACCTAAATGACTGATAAAACCTGGGACTGCAGTATTGCTTCCCATCCTGATACTTTACTACTAAGGGGCATAATGAATGGGCCTATCCGTAAAACACAGGGACAATTTCTGTGGAGAATTAGCACAGTGTTACAACAGAAACAGCGATTCTTCAAGTACAGAAAGCATCTAAAGACTTAAATGCTGCAAGCAATTGCTAAGAACCACATTTAAATGGAATAATACTCCCACTAAGTAGATAACAGGATAAACTTCAGAAAATAGGATAATGCATGATGAAGATTTACAGCCAATATTTTGGTTTGGTATTTTGTTCCATTTCTACATATTCTCTGTGCTTACAAATGTTAATTTACATGTATTCTGTGTGCTCACAAATGTTGATTCTCTTTGTAAAGCAGATCCCAGAATCTTTCACAACACCCAAGGCATAAGGCTAACACATGATTAGCAGAGAAAGGGCAGTTAGTGGCTGTGATTACACTTGTGAGAGCTGGCCAGTCACCCCAGTGCTTGATAAGAAACCTGTTCCACTAATGTGAACCCATCAGGGAAAGGACAAAGAAAGATATTTATGGCCTAGAGCATTCCTGCCTAAAGAACCAAGCCAAATCTAAGACACCTGAAAGGTACAAGTCCACCAGGTTTTCCTCCAAAAGATGACAGCAGAACTGGACTTTGCAAGGATGTAACCAGCCAGAGGTAGGTACAAATTCTGTCAGGCTCACAAGAAGGCTTTCTTTTAAAACAAAATTGAAAAAAATCTGTATTTTACAGCACTTACAGCAAACACAACATGATCTCTGCTTTAAGGTGACCACTTCTGGAACACTGCTGTAACCTACAGCACTTTTTCAGGAATTGTTTCACTTATATCCCCATGTGGGGTTTTGAATTCCAAGAAACCCAAAATTCAAAGGCAAAATAAAGAGTATCTGAGGTTTCCGCAGTGAAACAATGGGGATCCCTATGAAAGAAAGGAGAAACGTACACATCTGCAACTCTTCACTCATATACAGGGTGCGCTTTTATTTTCTAGCTTCAGCTGCTTAACTCCAGCTTCCCATATTAGACCCTCTCTTAAACGGGATTAATCACACTCTGATTGCTTCACTCCACCGATTACAGTTTAGGTTCGGTCAGCTCACGGTACATGCCTCGCCTTTTAGACAAACACCTAAAGTTAAGAAGATGAATCCTATCCATGATGTGCAGGGTACGCACTTCTGTCCACTGCAACATGTTTGGAGGCTGAGCTCTGTTGAAGCTCCTGGTGGTTGCACAGATTGCCTTATGTCCCAAACTTTGGCTGAACAGCAGAAGCTCAGGCCAAAATGAACAGAGCAAGGAAAGCTGCACTGCTTTAATTACTCACTTACATGGGTACAGGCCTCACTGTCTCTTAAGATACTGTCCCAACGCCCCTCAGAGTAGGGAATGGATAACATTCCCCATTCACAGGCAAGGAAATAAAGGATAAAACTGCTGCCTTGTAAAGGTTCTGGAGCTCACCATGTACACGACTACTGCTTCAATTCATAATTTATCTTAACTTTCCATGAAACTGCGGCTCTTATAGTGCCATAAAGCCACTGCAGCTGACTGTACATATCAAGTTAAGCACCAGAAAAACTCAAACTATTTCCTGCTCCAGGGCTGGCATGGGATGGATCGTTCTTCAGCCCCACGTAAGCCCAAAAGGTTAGTGCTCAGACTGAAAGGGGTTTCAAAGGGCTGGCCTGATCTCCCAGTTTTGTATTGGGAATCTCCCATTAAGAAGCATTAATTCAGTAGAGGGATTTAATTCCATACAAGCCCGCATATATTGCTAAGGAAATGGCATTCAGCACCAAAAGCAACAAGTGCAGAAAAGAAAAAGGGAGATGGCTGTTGCTACATGGGAAATGCTTGAGTCAAGCTCTGGGTGGGAAGCAGACTTCCTGGTCCTTTCCTTCAAGGCGAACATCTGCGCACGTGATTTGTAGCTGCCTTAATCACTGGTTTGGTCTTCCCCGGCTCTTGGAAAGTTCTCTGGCTTAAGCAGTAACATAAATCTCTTGAAGTTATCAGGTATCTGTATGCACATGTACTGTGGCTGAACAGCCAGCAGGAGTCTGCCTTGGTGCAAGCTACCTTCTACAATGGTAAAACCTTTCCCTATCTACCCTTCCCTGCTCAGAATCTATCTGGATTCTTATCTCCCTCCATACTTCCCGGTTCTTGCAATTCAAAGTACATGGAGAACACTCCAGAGGCACTAGCTATATTTTATCTCCAATGACTAATAATAACCCAAGGTCAAAATTAAACAGCTGACCCAGATCCAACCTCTCTTGTATCTCTCTGCCTCATTGACTCCCCATTTCTTTCTACATCTCATCTGAAAATATATCTTCTCCTCCCTTGGCCACAGCTGTTAATTTCTCTGTGTGTGTGTGTGTGTGTTGTTATTTATTATTTAGCACTGCAAATCACCTTATGATGCAGTTTTCATGAAAGGCACTACATAAAAGGAAGCCACTTTTGAATATTTTAGGAACTTGGCATTCTGCTATTGATATTCTAATTCCATTTATTTGAAAATCAAGCCAGGCCCCAACAGGTTATTCAACAAATTAATAAATGTTGCAGCTTTTGTCTTCCAGAGGGTTTTTAGCCCCTGGGATTTGCACTTTCATGTTTTTCTCTGGTAAAGTCTGCTGCGTTTGTTTGTTTAAGAGAGGAGACCTGATGTTCTTGTGTGATCCCCTGACTCCAACAGCTGGGGCTTGAAAAGCAAACAAACATTTCAAGATGCAGAAGGGGGAAGAAAAAAAAAAAAAAAAAAATTACTGAGATCAGCCACTCTGCAGCTCCCTCCGGTCAAATAGCTTCTGCACCCAGAGCRGCCACGTGGGAACCAAGAGTCTCCTGCAAGGTGGACAATGCCTTTGGGATGGCCAGTGCCTGCTGTCCTTGGGCACAGGTTACCCCAGAGGAGGATAACCAGGATTAGGCTTTAGATTTGAACCTCAGCTATGCCTGCCTCAACTTTCCCCAGACTATCCTCCCAGGCTTTCCAAGCTCCTCAGCTCTCAGGCTTCCCCCTTGGTAGGCACTGATGCCCCAAGAGTTCTCCAACCAAAACAGCTGCACCTTGCCATCTGAAACGTCATACCCCATTCCAGCTGCTATGACATACCCTAAGCACTGACCTCAGCTTAATGCAATTTTAGGGAAGCATGCTATATACATTCTTAATGTAATGAGCCGCTGAAAACAAAGAGGAAGAGGTGTGAGTACTACGTAACGAAATCTCTCTGAAAACCATCAAGATACGCTCTGCTGAGCTCTACAGCATTCCAGGACCACATGTAGGTGGGGTTTTTTTTTTTTGTTTGTTTTGTTTTTTGTTTTTGGTTGTTTTTTTTTTTTTTTTTCTTGCTACAAAGGACGTGAGATACTGTCTTCTATTAACATGAGCTCACTGGCCTCTTTCTGACCTAAAATTTCCCTTAAATGAAAGTACAAGAACCTATTTGTTTAACCTGTACATTTAAGCCTCCTCGCAAGAGAAATAAATGCAGTCTCCTTCCTACTCAGACTTTCATCTTGTACACGAAAAGAAGGGGGAGGGAAAAGGGGAAAGATTCTTCAGAGAATTAAAAAACCACACACACTAGGTGTAAAATAAAAAAAAAAAAACAAACCAAAAAAACCCCCAAAAAAACCAAAACACAAAAAACCCCACACATCTTGAACATCAGTGTGACAGCTACGCAAAAAGCCATGCCTTTTCTTTTTTTTTTTCCCCCTAGCAGATAGCTCATAGGTACCCAACCCATAATTAGACCAGCCCATAGCATCCATCCAAACAGGAATGCTGAGTTAACCTAGAGAAGTGCAGGAATTTGATGCAGTGAATACACATTTCTCAACAAAGAAAAAGTAATTTCAGTTGCAAATTGGCAGAAAAGCCACATAAATGGTTGCAGTACATATCTGCCCATTACATTTGAGAATCCAAATAGCGCTAGTGCATCGGTGGTAACTGTGTTAGCACAGTAGATAATGTAAGGAATAATGTCTCCTCAGCTGTACATAATGAAGTTGCAGTTCCACAGAGAGACTCAAGGGCCACCATAAACCACAAGTGTTAAACTGGAGCCTTCAGCTCCTAGAATTATCGTCTTAATTTATGTGCATTAAAGTGCAGGAGGCAACATATACTATACTTAGATTTTAAAAGGATTTTTCCCAGTTTGCCTCTTGTCCTCTCCCTTAACCTTTCAGTAAATTTCCATTGGTTGTTGTTTCCACACAAGCCTGATATTTTAATTTAATTCCATATCTTAATAGCCCGGTTTCTCTATGGGTCCAGGTATTTGGAAATTAGCAAGAAATGAAAAAATGAAATTTGAAAAATTTAACCTTGAGGGTTTTTATCTCTCCACCTATCACAGGAGTAATGGAGCAGATGACAGAAAGATTTTAATGCTATTTTAACATCTATRTATTTATGCTCATGCATATATATATTTATATGTATTTATTGCTGAGCTTCTGAGAGGTACACAGGAGCAGTCTTCATGCGAGCCAGGAAATGAAGCTGATTAGTAGGAGCTCCTTCCTCCAAATGCAGAAAGTAAATTCAGCCTAAATGATAATCAGTAAGTTTGATTTTTATTCATCCCTTCAGTATCGAGTCTGAGAGACTGTTTTGAACAGAGGAATACTGATGTAGACATCCTTCCACACTCTGTACCATTTACTTTACATTGCAATTACTTTAGATTGCAAAGACTAGAGGGCTGATGTTAGCGTTGGTCAGCGAGTTAAATATTTATAACATATATAAAAGTATACGCTAATTTTAAAATAGTAAACTAAGCTTAGGACATGGCTTGGGGCAAATTTAAACAAAGTCATCAAATCAAGAGCTATGTTTTATTATAAAGCAGGGGCAGAGCACAACAGGTATAACTCTGAATTTGCTTGCTTTTAAGGATAAGCACTAAACTCACGGTACCATTTGCATACCAATGGCTGCTTGGAGCACATAATGAATACACCACCTGAGCCTGTGCTACAGTCATTTCTAACAGGGTAGCAATACTGACCCGCTAAATCATTCATCACACTGACCGGGGGCTGGGAAAGCAACAAACTTTTGCACAGCCTCCGTGGCACACTGGTTACATGAAACTTTGTCAACAATGCTTTAGGTAGAGAAAGGAGTGAAGGAAGATGCATATTAATCTCTTCTGGGAAAAGGATCTGCTGGATAGAAAAAACTCCGAGACCTTCTTTGTGCCGAAAGAACCTGGAGACCCAAAGAAACTGAGCCTTGCTCATACCCTGTAACAGGAAAGGGTGTCTGAACAGGTCACGGCAGCAATGGAAGCAGCACCAAGGGATTAAACACCTCMCCCGGCCACCGAGGAAAGCCCTAACCACAAGCACGTTAACTGCAGGCCTACCCCAGGATCTTGAGCTTGGGACTTTGAGCTAATAAGCACGTATCCTCTGACAAAGCTCTAGGAGCTTTTGGCCTTATGTACATTTTGGAGCGCTGCACGCAGTGCCAGGAAGATTTGTACATCCCATTACCCAGGAAGCCCCACACCCCACAAACAGCGGCAGTCCCAGACTCTCCTCGCTCGATGGCAAGCCTCTGTTCAAGGCTGGCTGGGGGAAGGAATATCCTGAATTGATTGGTATTTGGTCACACTCGGAGTGAATAGCTCTCTGAGGCTCTTGGATGCCTTTTCGCTCTCTGCTCACACAGAGCCTGGCACAACAGAAAACTGTCGGGCAGTTGTCGGTGTCCTGACGCATTACCATAATACAAATTACAATATAAAGTCTCCCTCGTACAGCCCAATGTTTTGTTTGCTTTACTGACTGCTTCTGTTCATTTAACAGATGTTTTCATTGAGCTGTTCACAATAACCTCTAGGTCTTTTCCCTGAGTGGTTACAGTTAATTTAAAATGCAGCAATGTGTATGAGTAGCTCATATTATGCCTTCCAATGCACATTAACTTGCATTTGTCAACATTTAATTTCATCTACCATTGCCTTGCCTGTTCACCTGCCTGGATAGAGCTATTCTCAGCTTTTCAGAGTCTGCACTAGCTTTCGCCAAATAACTGTGGGCGACTATCGGGGTTTTTTTCCATCTTTTCCTCCTCGCTAATTCTGGATTATATTTTTAAAAGCCTGGTCCAAGCTAGGTCTTCCAGATACCCTCCTCTTCACCTACCGCCACACTGAAAATTGATCATTCTTTTTTGCTCTTTGCTGTTTAACTCACAGCTGCTTCCTAACCTGTGCCAGTAATTCATTTATTTAAGGGTGTCCTCTTGTTTCACTACCTTCTTCTCTACCGGTATCTTATCTTTATGATCCATGGGAAGAGACTTCAGAGGGTATCTCCTGCATAGTGTTGTCAGTAAAATATGCGAAGAGACAATTAGCAGCAGACTCTGCCAGATTCCCAGATTAAGTTCTCTCACTAGTTTCTGCTTCTAGTCCCTTATACAATCACTAGGTAGGAGCTCTTTTTTCTCCCTCTATTCAGGGGAAAAGAAAAGGACTTTGAGTGCAAAAGCAACACCATACACAGCATTTCCCTTGCCCTCTGCCCTGAGGTTTCTAGAAAACCCATTAAGGGAACCAGTGTTATTTCCCCCACAGTCAAGGTGGAAAAAAAACAAAGCACAAAGTAGTGAAAACGCTCTCTCAAAGCCACCTGGATTCCCCAAGAGCTATTCAAGTACTCTGTCTACTACAGACTAGGTTACTGCATTTAAATACATGCTTAGATTTAGGAATAAGGTTTGACATTGGGCTTATTGCAAAGAAAAGGCAGCCCCTATGCTTTTATCGCCTACCCAGCTGCTCTGACCAGTTTGCCTGGAGATTGCTGATAGCTCTAAGGCTGCGGATAAAGAGGAGCAAGCAGCTGGTTTGCTCTCCACTTTCCTTTCCAAACACAGGTGATTTCAACTCCAGCATTGCCACCTCTTAATATACACAGCACAGCAGCCAGAGATATAAAGATCACAATTGAAAATTCACATGCAATTTACCCCAATAAGGGAAAGAAGGGGAGACAGAGAGAAGCCTTTATGAGAAAGGAGAATGAGTCAGCTCGCGGAGCTCCACAGAGGGTCAGGCACAGCGATGGTATGGCTGCAGACAAAGAAGAAAGGGGATGCTTTCCTGCCTGATCTCTGCCATCCTCCACTCCCACCAGCTCTCCCCTACACCAGATTGTTCAAAGACACAAACCTTTGAGGATTTACCATACGTTTCTACCCAAATTACATTTCCATATTTAAATTCTAGGAGAAAAAAAGAAAACCCAAATCCAGTGCTTCATATAATCCACCGGGGAAACCTGACATAATGGCTTTGACCCCTTGGCATCTCCTAGGCACAACTATGATATATCAGCAGCCATCTTCTCCTTTTATTTCTCCTTAACAATCAAATGCAAGCTATACAAGGCAAGAAGCAACAATGCCCACTGAAAACTGCATGCCCTGTCATAAAGTATTTATAGCTGACTAGGGATTTGCACTTCCTCTGTCCAGAAGAAAATGCTGCTCCAGCCTAACTCTTCCAAAACCCAAAGCAGTCTGTTAAATCATTAACGTGGAAATAGTTAAGAAACTTGATATTTGATTGTAGTAAAGCTGTCTTCCTGAATCTACAGGAAGACAATTCCCCATTGATTCTTGTGTTGTCAAAAAAGTAGCAACACCATTTTGACCAGTTTTGCTTTGTCTCTGCCGAACGTTACGAATCTGAATCCTCCTTTCCAAAAGCATAAGCACCARTAAATTCACATTCGACTCTGGATAGTCAAGGCCACTTCTATTCTCAGCTCCATTTCCCTCCTCTTTCTATTCCTTTTGCAACAGCCAAGCAAATTGGGGAGGAGGAGCATAGCACAAAATTACTATTGATTATTACTATTATTGCAAGCATAAGGACCCTGGAGATTATGACTTACATACATTTAACATCTGCATCCAAACAGCTTGCATTCTGACTGCAGCAAACAAGAGCAAAGACAAACACATGACCAGGAAGATCTGGAGGAAGGATGAGGAAGAAAGTCATCATCCCCTTGCATTTCACACTTAGAGACACCAACAAGACAGAAGCTGTTAGAAAAGAACCTAAGCAGAAATGCATGAAAATACCTCCGTGGGAACCTCAGCACTCTCCAGTTTCCCAGCTTTTAGAGGTCTGCCAAGGTCTTTGGCCAGAACTGTCCCAGAACTTTTATCAGACCTTCCTGTCCTTGTCCAAGCCCTAAAAAATTATGCCAGATGAGAACTGCGCTTTTACAACTAGCTTTTGCTGATGGTGCTGACCACGGAAGAGACAAGGCAAAGGAGAAACAGTGGAATGGAGTCTGCTAGGCCCTGGCTGTCTGCCTGAAGGATCACAGGCTTATCCAGCTTTCTTAACGTCCCCARGAGTTTCTGAAGGCTTGTTCATGTATTTAAGCCAAGACACTAATGTGTGTGATGTTGCCTTTATCCACAGAGGTAGATACACTACATATCCCTGTGTTTACCTATAGGTGCATGAAAGGAACCTTGCACTTGAGTTAGTCCATAATTGGGAAAAGACAATGTCTTTTGTGTTCCCTCTGTCAGGACAGGAACCCTCACCATAGATCAGCTGTCTCCTAAAACACAGCAACAAAGAAAAAACTCCCAAACCCTGCTTAAATGCCTGCAAACGAGCACACTCCAAGCACAAGTGACTGCTACCCTCATTAGGAAGGACAAAGCATTATCAGCATTGGAAGGAAAAAAAAAAAAAAAAAAAAAAAAAAAAAAGGCAGCTTTGTGAGATCACGATGGTGTTTTCAGGGTAGGATGCAGGCTCATTTCAATGCTAACCAGATTATTTAGCTAGCTAATGGCTATCTCTGAAGGGATAGTTGGAATTAGTTGATAGTGATTTAATTTGTGTTGCAGATTGCTAATTAAGCCTGTGAAGAGGACAAAAAAATTAATCCATTTAGTTAAGGAGATACAATGATAGATGTGGCATATTTGAGCCATTCACATCCAGGAATAAATTAAAAGATTTCACTCCATCTTGACTTTGAGCATGGAGGGTGTGTGCTGGGGGGGCTGGCTACGAGGCCGCCTGTGGCCTTGACCACCCCCAAACAGCACCAATTTCTCTAGATCACAGGATATGGGGTCCTCCTTGCATGAAGGCTAAGGCTAACTCTGCAGTCTTTATGTAGGATGCGTTCAGAGAAAATTCCCAGTTGGTTAGATCTGCAGTGGTGCCGAGTACCTGCTCAGTTTTTACGGCTGCTGTGGGGACTACGGAAAGCATCGGATGCTCTGCAGCTGCATGGCACCAGCAAAGAAGGTCTCCTGCCTCTATGGTACCCGCTGTTGCTACACCCTTTGGTAGTGGGGAGACATAAAGCATAAAGACAGAAGCAATGTCACTGAAGCCAGCCTTCCCCTCCACAGGTGCCACGCTCAGCGTACACAGACAGCCACACTGCGCACAGCGGATCAATGCAGGGCTTTGTCTGTAAGCATCAATACCGAGGCTTGACCCAAGAGGGGAATCTGTACAGGGGAGGAGAGGTAATTAATAGGTACCTAGGGATCTCCTCTGAGAACGCTCCCCAAGATCAGAAATTGCATAGAAGGAGTGCCCACTGCAGTAATCCTGTCTAATCCACCTCCCCTCCACCAGCGAGGAGAAGGCTGCCCAGGGATTCCTGCACCACGACGCATCTTGATTTTCAAACGCCAAGCAATAGAAAAGCCAGCTCACACCTCAGTGAGTTGCTCCAACATTTAATTAACCTGTTAACCCCTAAATCACTTCAGGCAGCGGAAGTCATTTTAGAAAAATGCCCAGACATCTTCAAAGAGGAAATTTTAAAACCCTAAAATTATTTTGGGAAGCAGAATTCAATTTACCCATTAAAAAAAAAAAAAA